>CM068369.1:163767295-163962295 GCA_034769895.1 Magicicada septendecula | reverse complement strand
TGTATAAAGTATACAAATGCAATATTATCTGACACAAAATACAAATTGTGTATTTTATATTTCTGCAGTTTCATGAAGTACAACGTGTTTTAGTTACTGTTACGCTCAAAACGGTGAGTTTACCTGTACTTTTATTTTATTTATTGACTATACAATAGATCAATGGAAAACTGTACCAAGGAGATATAAATCGCCAGTATCAACCAAGAAATGTTAATTTTCTTAATTTCTATAATAACCTAATAAAATTACAAAAGTCTAGTTGCAGCATTCATTGCACAAGATGAGCCAAATATGTGTCCACTGTGTACTACAGAGAAGTCGACTGCATTTCATGAAAACCATAGTGCATTCTAAACCTGTAGAGCAATTTCACATTTTGATTACATGGAATGTCAGCTCAGCTTAACAGCTGCGAAAATAATATCTCCAATAAGCACGATAAATTTAAAGCTATGTGTGATACTAGTAGACGAACTATTAAAGCAAAAACTCTGAAAAACCCTCAGTCAAAGTTTTACGAAGCTATGGCAATATCAGATCTCCTTTATGGAAATTAAGTAAAGTTGATGAGGAAGGAGGGTGAGAGACGCATTCAGGCTACGTTACTGATGTTCTTTAGGTCAGTTAGGAGATGCAGAGGCTTGAATTGTAGGAATCTGAGGAAAACGAATATAAGCTTGTGGTAAATGGAGGTACCACCATAAAGGGTAAACCTTTCTGTTTATAGAATTGGGAAACTAGAATTATAAATACAACGTTCGTATGTGTTACTAAAGTAAAAAAAAAAAAAACATGTGACCTATCTATAACGGTGCCAGTAACAAAAGTTGCCACACCTCGAGAGACCTAAACTGGAAGAGACCGGAAGAAGCAAGGCAAGGAAACGAAGTGTAACTGTTTGAAAGAAGCAAGTGTTGCATTGACGCCCTGTAACAGTGTAGCCTTTTTTTTTTTCTTTTGGTTTATAGCGACTCCAATTCCTATATAATTTATACAGTACATCGTAAAGTACATACCTACACATAAAAAATACACCGTCTGATTCTTAAACCACAATTTGCCTGTTGCCACTATAATGTTTTAAGTTTTGTACAGCCGGCTTGAAGTGTATGCAGGCGTTTGACTTCCGAAACCTTTACCTCACTCATCTCACATAGGTGTACGAGGGTCAGTTGAAAAGTTCGCGGAGCGACATCTGTAGCTTAGCGGTAAAACTAAAATTTGTCGTGTGCTGCAAAATGCGTATTTCATGTGAACTCGTGTTAATTTCCAAATCTATCTATCAATTTAATCATTGTTTAGAAGTTGTTTACAATTGATGTGTCATGCGTGTTTTGAAAAACGGACCAAATCAAACATCGTAGTGTGATTCTTTGTTAAAAATTGTTTAGCGCCAACGGAAATTCAAAACTAAATTTTAAATGTGTCAGGAGATGCTGCGACTTCAAAACCAACGGTTTGTAAGTAGGCACTTGATTTTGAACGTGGTCAAACGAGCACTGAAAACGTGGTTGCACTGGACGCCCAAAAAATGCAACAACTCCAGATGCGGCATTCATCTTGCACAACGATTTTTCACACCAAATTCTTGAGTTAAAGTATGATGCACACGCTCATATGAGATACCTATGATTTCAGCAGCGTCATCCACTCCTCAAACTGCGGTCTTCCAACACCCTATAAAATTTTTTCAATAATGCTATTATTTGTTGCACTTTTTGGACATCCACTTCAGTGCTTGTACGACCACGTTTAAACTCGAGTGTGCTGTACTTACCGTTGTTTCTGAAAGCGCAGCATCTCCTAACACATTTACAATTTCGTTTTGATTTTCCATTAGCGTTCTTAACATAAGAATTCATCACAACACGATATTTGATATTGTGCATTTTAAAAACACCCGTGGCAGAAAAATTTCAAACAGCTGGTAAAACGTGAATAAATTGTAATTATAATATATTTGGAAATATATATTATATTTGTATATTTGGAAATTATAAGGTGTTCAAGCGAAATATACGTCTTTTAGCACACGAAAGATTTTAGTTCTACCGCTAAGCTAAACCTTAGCTTAGCCTATAAGATGTCGTTCCGCTAACTTTCCAACTGACCCTCGTAAATGCGATTAACAATTAATTAACAATTAATAGCAGTGCAATTAACAGTTAACAATAAATCTTTATCTTCAATTAAAATTTGTCCCAAAAGCCTGATATCTTAGGCCTATTAACTTAATTTCTTATTTGTTGTCAAATCGTTATCACCTACTATTCTGAGTTTCAGATCTCTTTTCCAACCATGAATTTTACAACTGCCTTTTGACTAGATCATTGTTTCTTTCTTATTATTAAACCATTTTTTAGATATCTTCATTCATAATTGCCTTTTTTTTTGAGCTGCATCACTTATGTCTGTAAGTACTTAGACCAAGTCCTACTATTTTGGCTCTCAGCGTCGTTTAGAAAATATTTACACATTGTTATAAACAGACACACAAAATTTGTCAACATACATTTTTTAAATATTATGAACATGTACATAAATTACACAACATACAGTACATAACCCAACATATAGCCTACATAAAATCACACCTGTGCTATGATGAATATCACATTTTTCACGCGTACAAATACATTCAAGACTAAGATATTTGTACAGTCGTAGGCTGTTTACATACATTATACGTATTTCGGGAAGCATACAGTTCTAAAGGCTGCACAACAAAGCCGTCTAATTACTCTGTTCGCCTTTAATCTAGTGGCATCGACGCGCCACTGCACCAGAAAGTCATTTAAAAACTCTCAGAATCTTACTGGTCCGAAACATTAATTATCTGCTTTCTCTTAACGCTTCCCTCAGGTTTACATTTCACAGTATTAGTGATGTGCAAACTGTATTTCGTGCAGGAGGTGTTCTACTTTAACAATTCGTATAACGACGTTTGTTGGTGTGACATTTTTTAACAAATATTACTATATATAACAATACGGTACAAAATACAATAAATAATAAAAATAACTGACCCTTTTAATATGACGTATGGTAGTCTATGAATGGAACGACGAGACAGACGCAAGGTTGCAAAGTGTATTAAGCAGTGAATCACTTCACACTTCATAAAAAAGTTATTTTAATTTACAATAAAAGATATACAGTATAAGAAATTAAAACTGAAACTGGAAGTCATCATCATTGACTACGATTACTACTTCCTTACAAGCAAATCTGATTTCTGTTACCGCATTAATCGTCAGTCTACTCGTTCTTTTTACACTAAATTTATAAAACCATTCAAAATGCATCTGAACCTGTTCTTCGTACTTTTTACATATTTTTGTGCGTAAATAGCTGCTATTTTATTAAAAACGAAGTAGATAAATGTTATTCCTGTCACATGATAACATGCTCAAGTATATGACTAAAAATAGAGATTTTGAATAATAAGATGATAAGATCGGTTTAACAGACCTGTGCTAGGAAATCACCTTTCAAAGCTAGCCATACGACGAAATAAAGTAAAGTGTGGGCACGGCCTCGGGAGCCCATAAAATTATAACCAAGCACTTAATTGATATCTACACAGATAACTAGGAGAATCTGTGTTTCATGTGTTCGTCGTCTGAATGGTGGTGATACCCACAACATAGAAAAAATAACTAACAATTTCGTTATAATATTTTTTTCTTTGCTTTTAGTCAATATTCCTATATCTTTAGAATAAAATTAATGCTGACTTTTATGCATTGTACATATTCAAATAAAAAATATAATTTATTAAATCAGTTTTCTGTATTAAAAATCAGTATTTTCTTCTTACAAGATTAGAAACCTTGAGAATATTGTTTTAAATGATGTATTTCTCCTTCTATTCAAATTATTATCGTAGGTAAACGCCATTATCAATTTCGAGCGAATCTATTCCATTTCTACCGTAAGCATATTGTATTACTGATGTTTCAACGCTGGGACACGATCCTCACGGACAAGAGTCGCAATAACAGTTTCCAATTCATTGCCCTCTATCGATTTTCAGCCTTAGCTTAACTAAAGTACGGAAGTAAATAACAGTGTGTGGAAACTAATAACGGTCCATTAGGCCAAAACCGATGTTTCGTTTTTGCAAAAAAAAGAACTATCTGCAAAACAGTCACTGAACCTAAACCGTTTTACACCCACGGTCTTTTTACTATTCACTAGGTTGACCTTCTTGTTGACCTATGTCAATTTGTATCATTAGCATCTCATAATTCTGTGAGATAAATTGCCCAATTCTAATTAATTTCATAAATCTTAACCATCGTTAACATTTCAAGTGTGTGTGTGTGTATTAGGCATCCGCTCTGTTATAGTTCCCTCATTTCTCTTGTGCTATCTACGCTATTTCTTCCCTCCGTTTTATTATCTTCTTGCTCTTTCGCGGCATCCTCTTCACACGTTCATGTAATTTCACAAAGCTCGACATAAATCTTAATTAAACGTGTTTTCCTTTGAAGTCTAGAAATTTTACGTCCTAAAATTTCTCCTGTACCTAGTTAAGTTATTTAATTTATAACTTCGTGAAAACTGAAATAGCTTTAAGCACATTCTTCTATGTTCAATACCGTTTGCCTAGTCTACAAACATGAAAATATTTCAAAACATGAACTTTTTTGTCTGGTTATTTTTTTCTTTTTGCAGAGTACATTAAAATTTGTATTATTCTAAAGCTTAATCGTCAAATATTAATCAAATGTTACGATAATACTCAGTATCCTTCTCTTTATACACCAAAATTCGTGCTCTTTCCTCTACTTCAGGTTACAGTCCATTATATGCATGACCAACCTCCTTGAAACGGTGCAACTGGTCAGGTCTTAGTGACTATATAGATATGATGGTGAAGAACTATCTAGGATACAACCATAATATCAGACAATTTTTAATCTAATTTAGTGTATTCCGTAACTTTTACGAATAAGCATGTTTAGCCTTAAATTACTTCGAAGGTTTTCACGGCCAGAGTCAATGTTGTTAAAACGTGATTCCGGGCTGTTTTTCCGTGGTCAGTCCTAAAATCTCTAGCAAACTTCGGCCGTGCCATCGACGCCCATCGTCAGTGCAAATCATGAGCTTGCGCTAACGTAATGTGATACACATTAGAGGCCACAGTACTGTGGTAATGATTTGCACTGATGATGGCCGTCGATGGCACGGCCAAAACGTTTGCCACAGATTTTAGCACTGGACCTTGGCCAAACAGCCCGGTATCACGTTTTAACTACATCTTTAGGCTTATTTATTATTTCAATAAAAATTATCAATTTAATGAGAGACTATTTAAAACAAAAACCATACATTTAAAAGATATTCAGCTACTGTATTTAAAATGGATTCTAAATCGACTTGAGTTAACTTTAATAAAAACTGTTTTGCTACATGCGTGGTACATGAGTGATAAAAAACCGTGGATAGATTATATTTTACGAGTTATCTAAAAACGTTTTAACTGTTATATAGTCTTTGTGATCATGTCTAAGACGAGAGAACTGAGTCAACGAAAAAGTTTGATTACATTTTAATGCGTTTTGTAAATAACAGAACGGCAGGCTTTTATAAGCTGATGTAAAATATAACGAAGTTTGAAGAAAACGTTACGTCGAGAAAATGGTGTTATGGAAATGCTGAATAATTTATTGTGTCTGGTGCCTTTAAAGTTGTTACATGCAGTACAGCACTTCATGGGCGAATTGTTATTGTTCGGTCTTCTTCGTCACGTCTAGCCGTCACATTTATATGGTGATGCGCTTCCACAGTAACTAACTATATACTAACAAACAACTCTCGTTTCCTTTTTTTACCCTCAAGATTCAAAATGTCTTGTGTTTGTAAAAAGTAAAATGAATATATATTTTTATATAGGAAACAAAGAAAGAGCTAAAAAGATATAGGGAGAAAGGGTGAGAGAGAGATAGTGACAGGGAAAGGAGTCAAGTGTATTTCTTCTTCTTCTTCTTCTTCTTCTTCTACTAATACTACTACTACTACTACTACTACTACTACTTCTTCTTCTTCTTCTTCTTCTTCTTCTTCTTCTTCTTCTTTGCAAGTATGAGGTTCAAAGCTGATTATGTCCTCCGTCGTGACAACTGATCTCTCCATCTTTTCATCGGCCCCTCAGAGTTCTACCACTAGGCACATATTTTGCACTTACGTGTGGTATTCACGATGGGTCCATACGTTCTACGTGATTTAAACCATTTCTGTCTACAGTATATGCATTTCTGACACCATATCATTCTCTGGTCGCACAGCTACAGTAACTCATGACGAATGTCTTCATTCCTTTTCCTATCTAACCTGTTATACCCGGCTACTGATCTAAAGTGCCTCATTCTGCATTTTACAATCGACGTTCATGCGCATTCGTCATTGTCCATGTTTCACTACCATACAGACAGCTTGGAATGGACATCATCGTGTAAAATTTTAATAACGTCTCTAGCCTAACTTTGTTCCTTAAGGTACGTTTGATAGTTCCATTCATCCTGTTAAAGCGTTCCATCTTATTCCGAACATCAACCTCCCCAGGATATGATATATTGCATTCTAAGAAATTAAAAGATGAAACTTGTTCAGTAGTTCTATACTCAATCATTATTTTTGTTCTTTGAAAACTAGAAAAGAGGAACTTACGATTTAAATAATTGCAGATTCTCTCATTGTTATACGAACTGCGTCTCAAGGGGATTGAATCAAAATTAATTAAACTAAACTCTTATTTGTATTTTTATAAGTCTTAATTTGGATTTTACATTATGATAAAATTTTCGATAACCGTATTAACCAATAGGTTAGCCTGTTCAGTAACGTAGCAGGAAATGTTAGTATTTGAAAACTGCAAATCCCAAGACCATAAAAGAGTATTGTAATTACTATTATCCATTAAAGCAACGATTCAGTTATGAAAATAAGAAAACTGTAAAGGCATGTCCACAGAGACATCAGTAAAATTCTTCAGTGTTCTTGAAAAGTTAATGGAAATAAAAACTACAGATTAAGAATGTGTACGTAAAGTTAATGACATAACATTTCTGTGAACAACAAAGTAATAATAAAATATAAACAATCAAATAAACTAGTACGTAGGAAAAACTGGCTTCGTAAATTGTGTTACACGTAAACTATAAAAATTAAATAGGAGAAATATGTAACTAATAATCCCTAAACTATGTGCTTTGAAATACGTAAAATTACTTAAGAAGACAGAATTACTTTCAGGAGATGGAACAGTTATAAACTATTCTGTTGAAAGATTTTTCGGCAAAGTCTTTTTCTTTTCGTCTCATCCGTAATAATTTATGAAAACACGTATGATGATAATATTACTTTCCGAGACACACTTCGTCCAGAAAAACAATGGCCTAAGAAATATTTTTGTCCTATAGGATTTGCTGAACGATTGGAAAGAATGGTAAATTACTTTGACATAAGAGCCGCTGGATTTAATATTAAATGGCTAATATCTGAGAAAGAATTTGTGTTAGTATGTAACATTGGTTAAAAGTCATTTTTAAAGTTATCGCAATTCATACTACCGTACACGCTTCCATGTAAAATTTATAGTACATATGATAATATTCTTCAATGTGTCACACTAAGTTACACATATCAAACAAATTTTTAATGTTTAAAAATACTTCCACCGTATCTGAGCTGTTTGGCTGTCTAACGTCAGATTGTTTGGAATCTTTATTTTGCAACTGACAGGAGCAAAAACGATCCAAGTAAGATTTGATTTTTTCTTACTCTTGAGTGAAACAAGTTACAGGTTATAAGCATTTTCATTATACGTATACGTTTATCCATTTATATTAAAAATAATTTTTATAACTACACACCGGCTTACCTCAGTTGCGCCAATCTACCTCTCTCAGGTACTTAACAAGATATTAGCTGTGCCAAAACCTGAAGAGCCCCTCAAGACCGGACTTTGGTTGCGCCAACCAGCAGCTTTGGAATGAAACCGGATTCAAAATAAACTTTATTTAATTTTTACTTCTGTAGTTTTCTGTTGATTTTCTACCTCTCTACGTGCCATCTTCGTCTTGTTTTCTTCCATCTTTCCAACTTTCTTTAAACTGCGTTGCTGATGGATTGTCTATTCATTCTAACGCTTTCACGGCCGGTGTCAGTTGTATTTGAAATATCTACCGGGCTGTTTGGCCGTGGTCCAATGTTCACATACAAACCAAACGTTTCGACAGCACCACTGGTTGCCATCTTCAGTGGATGTTCGCGTCAACCTAATGCGGGGTGTCAGGCCCACAGTACTGAACATTTGGATTTGGTTTGAATGTGAACCTTGGATCACGGCCAAGCACCCCGATAGATATTTCAAATACGATTGTCTATTCAGTTTCTGGTCTTCAAGTTTATCATAATTGTATTCATCTTCAAATCTTGCAAAAGTGAATAATTTCACCCAGCAGTCCTTTCTCGCATACTGATCCGAAATTAATGCAACTAATGCCTACCACTCCACCACACCCAAGCCAGTTGTTTACAGTTGTCGTCATTTCTCTCGCCTCAGCCTCCATCTATTTTTATTTTTTCAATTCTCGTCAGTCATCCCTTTACTTGTATTTACATTGCAGCATTTCAGCATTAACTTCGTCTCTCTTTGGCTTTCATTTAAGTCCTCTTTTTCTCTTATGCTTCTGTGTCCAAAAAGGTTCCAGATTCTATAAGGCAATCTGTCTTTTGACACATGACGTAAACGCTCGTACCAGCGCAATCGTTAGATCGTTTGGCTTCTATAGAGTCCATAATATACAAATGAATTCACATTTCATTTCTTCCGTTTCATTAGTAACCCTATCTTGCATTGTTTTTGCAGAATGTTCTTGAATAGTATTTAAGCTCTGCTGCTTTATTTATCGATACATTTCTTTTATCAGTATTACATAATTCTAAGCCATAAGATGCTATACCTTCCACAACGGTCTCATAAGTACGAATTTTCCTTGCTTTTGTTACCTTTTCACTTCATAATACACTATGCAAGAACAAATTTGTCGTATTGCTCTTGATAGAAATGTTCACGCCCAAGTACTTATATACTTGCGTATTTTTACTTTATGCAATACTAAATCCAAATCCTGATCTTTTTCACCGCCTTCTATATACTATGTTTCAGTTGTATCCCTCACAGTTAAACTCTGTTTTGCAGTTAAACACCAGTTGTCTTGTAGTTTTCTCAACATACAGGGATGTCCATTTCATCTCGGGCTAAAATTGCTTGATAATCGTAGTCCCGTATCATTGTGGATTTAATTCAGTTCCAAAGAAGATAACTTTGAGAAATAATAAATCGACCAGTCACACTTTATTCCACGATTGTCATCGATGACGTGATTAACAGCTACATGTCATCCTGTGACATGGGGTATATTCCCATGAGTGGCATCGATGACGTGATTAACAGCTAGATGTCATCCTGTGTCATGGGGTATATTCCCACGCATAACACCGCATTAACAGCTAGATGTCATCCTGTGACATGGGGTATATTCCCACGCATAACACTGCATTAACAGCTAGATGTCATCCTGTGACATGGGGTATATTCCCACGCATAACACCGCATTAACAGCTAGATGTCATCCTGTGACATGGGGTATATTCCCACGCATAACACCGCATTAACAGCTAGATGCCATCCTTTGACATGGGGTATATTCCCACGCATAACCCCGCATTAACAGCTAGATGTCATCCTGTGACATGGGGTATATTCCCACGCATAACACCGCATTAACAGCTAGATGTCATCCTGTGACATGGGGTACATTCCACGCATAACACCGCATTAACAGCTAGATGCCATCCTTTGACATGGGGTATATTCCCACGCATAACCCCGCATTAACAGCTAGATGTCATCCTGTGACATGGGGTATATTCCCACGCATAACACCGCATTAACAGCTAGATGTCATCCTGTGACATGGGGTATATTCCCACGCATAACACCAAGTTTTACTCTTATTAGTCGTTTTCACTCTAAATTCGGTGAAGAACAGAATCCTATTTAGCAGAGTTGCTCTGCTCGACCCATCGAAACTGGCTATGAACTGGCTTATATCTTACAAATCTTTACAATAAAACTTATCTTGCCATAGGAGTAAAATGTATAGGCGTACTTATAATAGAGTTCTAATATAGTATAATATGGATGATTGTATAATATGTTATTCAAAACCGGAAACTATGGCATTATCTGAATATTTTTTCGTAACCCGTTGTACATGAAAAATATTTTTTTGGTGTTTGCCATTTTTATTTATGGCAACAAGAATATTAAAAAAAAATGCATAATGGGGTAATAAGTATTTTCTTTAGGGCACTGACCAAACACAAATAACGCTTAGTGGCTATTTAGATTTTTCCGTTCACTTAAATAGTATGAGTAACAACGTGACAGTAAGCAATACCCTTCCTCCAGTGTTTACGTTGAGTTAATACAAGTTTTAATACGTAAGATTTATATCGTCACTTAGGGTAAACACCGGTGATTATGTCTTGACTAAACTTTGTAAATTAAAACTGGGTGTAAAAACAACACAGAGTTTAAAGTTTTGAAGTATACGACATTATATTTGTTTAGGAAGGTGAATAAAATAAATTCATTTCCTAAATAATGGAGCAAATGTTGTTATACGTTACTTGTAAGTTTTTGGGTTCCACTGTATGAACCTTCGCCGAAAATACAACCTTGTAATAGCATAAGGTAATTTGTTTAATGTTTTGAGAAATTATATGTCCATTATAATCCATCTTCCTAAATTTTTTTGTTTTGCTTTTTAAAGCCATTCAATATCAGTGGCGGCTCGAGCCTATCCGGCGCCCGGGTGAGAGGACTGCTGTGGCGCCCCCAACCCCTACAATCGAAACCTATCAGCCTATCACCAATACCTTCCCCCATCACATCAACCTCATGCGGTAATCGAACTCGGAACCTTCAGAACAGCAGTCTAGTAGATAACACAGTGTACTGAACACATTGATCACCGCCAAAGTCGCCACGCCACTGGTGGTGGATGGGAAATTCGGGAGTAAACCGTTTGTTCAGACCTAAAATGTGTTCAAACCATGATTCGCCTGTGACGTCGGCTGCATATCGCGTTATCACACGCGACCCCCTCCAATCTATCAGTCAGCTCACGGAGCTCCAAGCGGCAAGAGCCTATTCCGCGCGTGTGTTACGCAAATTTACTTTACGGCCGTCAATATGTTAACGATTTAATCAATTCAATTTCAAATAGCCTAAATTAATAGATATGCAGTGATACTCGCACGCGTGGATACGCAGAATCGCATAAGTATAATTTAATCTGTTCTTTATAATAAACCGTTTTATACAGTCCACTTTTATCGTTTTATATTTTATTAAACCCAGCCTATGTTTTAAAGTGTGAACAGCAGTTAACCCCACGCTACGCAAGGGGACAGCACGTTCAACCGCAACATATAGTCCACCAGGGCCGGATTTAATTTCGATCTCAAGGTGCTTAAAAAACTTACGAGCAGTACGGAGTGACGGACTTTAAGCGTCGTAAGGGAGTTAGTGCGTGCTCGTTTTCGGATATTAGTGCGGCATAGCTGTATGCGTCCGAGTATTATTCGGGCATTGAAACTGGTATGCGTAAGTTCCGCAAAATCATTTAGCTTGTAAATCAAATACGTAAAATTGCGGTTCTCAATAAGTTCGCAAGCGTCTACCGGACAATCTATTACATGCAGCGCAGACAGAATTGGACAGGTACGACACACCTACGCAGAAGCAGAGAGACGCATCATTATCTCACCGCATTGCAGAAATCCGACTTCACGAGCTGCAGCTGTCTCAAGAGATAACAACCCGTTCTACTCAACGGCAATTACGTCATCCTGGTTAACTCCTATCCGCCATCAGCTGATAAACTCTACAAACCGTATGTAACTTATTATCACGAATCAGTGGAAATTCAAGTAAGACGTTTTTGCTATGGACTATTATTCACTCATTATGTTATGTTGTATTATTTATTTGCAATTATTTTATTAATACGTAGTTATATTGCTGATAACTGAGTTGCCTGTTCTACTTTCGTTCCACGTCTTAATACGCTCAATATGGCCGAAAGCAAACAGCTCATAAGGCAAAGGGCCGTTATTAAGGCCTCAATAACAAGAATTAATATTTTCGCGGATGCTTTCGACATAACAAAAAATGACGTCCACGCGTTGCATGTCAAATTAAGGTCGCTGGCGCACTTCCAGCGCAAATATGACACAATTCAATCCGAACTTGAGTTGTCCGAGGAAGCTGTTTTTGACACGGATAGCGATCGAATCCAGGTCGAAGATGATTTATCTACAATCGAGTGCAAACTGCACAACCTTATAGAAAATTTTTCTAGTAATCTTACTGAGAATTCTAATACTACTGCTAATGACAGTAGAGCGGAATGATTCGCTCATGGCACGCAGCTGGAGCCCATTAAAATCCCAGAGTTTAGCGGAAATGTTATGGAGTGGCTACACTACATACACATATTCAAAGACTTGGTAGATTCTCGCTTGGATCTTACCAACATACAAAAGTTACATTACTTACACAATTCATTAAAGGATGAAGCGCTCCAAGTTACACAATCGCTGCCTATAACTGTTGAGAAATATGGCGTATCCCTAGGGTTACTCAAGACTAAATTTGACAATAAGCTAATTATTGCCATCGACCATGTCGAAGATATACTGAAAATCAATTCTATCGATAGGCAATCGGTAGGTAGCATATCTAAATTTCTTAATAAAATAGGCAAATAAGCGCAACCATAAACGCGCTCAAGGTTATGGCGTTACCCGTAAATATTTATGAGCTTATTCTCACTCAGCTATTAGCGTCGAAATTGGACCCGAATACTTCCAAACGTTGGAAAGAGTCACTCTCTAACATCAACTTTCCCGATTTTGAAGAGTTGATTGAGTTTTTAAACAATAGGAGATCGGTGCTGGAAACCGTGGCGGCAGATTCCGAGAGTGGTCGGGCAGGCAACTCAGCAAGGCCTAAACAACTGATAAAATGTGTAAACAATTCAAAACAAGGCAAGGTGGTCAGCTATCATGCTAATTCTAAAAACATTCAATGTGCAATGTGCAATGCTAACCACCACTTATATACGTGTAAACAATTTGAGGGGTTAACCATTAACAAACGTAAGGAGTTTTTAATTAAAACTAAATGCTGCTTTAACTACTTGCGGGTGGGCTATTCTGTAAATGAATGTAAAAATAAGCACACTTGTACAACTTGCTCTAAGAAGCATCACTCTTTAATACATACAGGACAGGGGACCTACTGTGCCATCAAACTAAAAACTAATAGAAACATACTATTGTCTACTGCGTTATGCAAAACCTTAGACAATTCTGGTAAACCCCGCCTTTGCAGGATTTTACTGGACTCTGGTAGAAAGGCGAATTTCATTACACAGGCCTTTGCCAAAAAACTTAAATTGAACCTTGTAAAAAATGAGTTGCCAATTACAGACATCAACAATGCGTCCTGTCGGTCCCACCACAGCACCACTATCACCTTACAATCGCTGTACGAAAAATTCAATTTTAGCGTACAATGCTCAATTCTGCCTAATCTTACTGACAATCTCCCCACGGAATCCTTCGATCCTGCGCAGTTGGGATAGCCCGAGGGTATATTCCTAGCGGACCCAAACTTCAGCACGTCCTCGAGCATTGACGTTCTGCTGGGCGCCCAATTCTTCTTAAGTTTTATTATGTCCGGCAAATTTGTCATGGACGGGAACGTCCCCATTCTTCAGGAAACTAGACTGGATTACATTGTGTCAGGAAATCTTTCTTTCAAATTTAAATCTTCTTATCGTGCTTCGTCATTTATAGCAAGAAATGACAATAAAGGGCTCACTTCTATGGTTGAGAAATTCTGTCATGTCGAGGAGTATCCTGTTGATTTGCCCTCAGCTGCCGACGAGTCATGTGAGGGACACTTTGTACATAACACGCTGAGAAATAGTGACGGTAGATTTGTCGTTAGGTTGCCCCGTAGGGCTAGTGATGTGGCTCTGGGCGATTCGCTGGCCCATGCTAAACAGCGTTTTCAGACTCTTGAGCGTAAACTCATGAGGAATCCTGGGTTGAGGCATGACTATTCCAAGTTCATCAAGGAGTACCAACTGCTGGGGCACATGTCACCACTCAGTCCCAGCGACAATTTGGTTCATCGCTCCAAGGTGTACTACTTACCCCATCACGCGGTTTTCAAGAACTCAAGTCTAACTACAAAGCTCCGCGTGGTATTTGATGCGTCCGCAAAATCCGCTAATGGCCGTTCACTTGATGATACGCTACTGGTGGTGCCGACAATACAGCAGGACATTTTTTCTATTATACTCAGATTTAGGATCCACGTCTATGGATTAACGTCCGACATCGAGAAGATGTATAGACAAATTTTGGTCGATTCAAGCTATTGCAACCTCCAAAGGATACTTTGGCGGGATTCCCCCGACTTGGAAGTTGAAACATTTCGTGCTCAGGACTGTGACTAATGGCACAGCCAGCGCTTCATTTTTTGCTACCAGGTGTCTATTCCAGGTTGCGAATGACAACCTCAATCAGTTTCCCTCGGCATGCCGAGTTATTGCTAACGACTTCTACGTCGATGATTTAATTACCGGCTGCGATGATATAGATGAGCTCAAACGGTTGAGGTCGGATGTAAGCGAATTACTTCGACAATATGGGTTTCCCTTGCACAAATCGTTTTCCAACAGCCAAGAAATCATAAACCAAGGCGGCACTGCCATACCCCTAAACAAGGATGAAAATGTGAGCACTTTAGGGCTACTATGGAACAACGGTTCCGATATGTTTGTTTATAAGACAACGCTCAAACCTTGCCATGAGACATTTACCAAAAGTACTGTTCTTTCACTAATTGCGGGCATTTATGACCCGTTCGGTATACTTGGTCCCGTAGTTTTTCTATACAAACATTTCATGCAGCAGCTTTGGCAAGCAAAAACTAATTGGGATGAGGTCTTATCAGATTCTCTTCTTCCCAAATGGAGGGAATTGTATAGTAAACTAAATCTAGTCAATAAGATTAATGTGAACCGTTGCTTAGAGTCTAACCCATACACCAGATCGTTTCAAATTCACGGGTTCGCGGATGCTTCCTGTGAGGGTTATGGTTGTTGCATATATGCAAGAATTGTATATGATAATAGGCATGTCTCATCTAATTTACTGTGTTCGAAATCCAGGGTGCCCCCCCCCCTAAAACAAATTACACTGACCAGGCTTGAGTCTTCTGCTTGTTCATTTGCTTCAAAAGGATTCGTGCATTGAACATACATGCTCATGAGATTCATCTGTACTCCGACTCCATGGTCGCCCTCCACTGGATACACGGTAAGTCCTCCAGGTGGAAGACCTTCTTCGCCAATCGTGTGGCTGAAATCCAGCAGGGTTCCAATAACGCTGACTGGCATCATGTGAAGTCCCAGGATAACCCCGCCGATGTTCTATCTCGTGGTTGTCATCCAGACAAATTGCGGAACTTCCAATTGTGGTGGCATGGTCCGGCATGCCTTTGGCAAGATCCAATTCGCCACCCCAAATGCAGCACAAATGATTCGGCCACCATACGGGAGTGCCGATCTGAACAAAAACAATCGGCAATTCTTGAATGTATGGCTAGCGCCGTCGCTACCGATATAAGTGAAGACTTTTCCACTCTTCAGAGATTGATACGCGTTATCAGCTGTTGCTTCAGATTTATCTATAATCTGAGATCGAATTCCCCTGGTTCGGGACTGACCAGGGAGGAATTAAACGACACTTTAAATTTCTTTATACGCCAATCTCAATTGACGTACTTTCACAAGGAGATCATTGAGATAAAGAATGACAATCTATCCAAATCTAGCAAAATTATCTCTTTTGATCCATTCATCGACGATTCGGGGTTACTTCGGGTTGGAGGTCGTCTCCAACATTCTGATTTGCATTACGATACTAAGTATCAGATTATTCTGCACCCAAAGGCCCACCTCACGAGATTAATAATAGAGGGTGAGCATTCGAGGCTGCTTCACGCGGGCGTTCAGTTAACGCATAGTTCTGTTCGTCAAAGGTATTGGATCGTCAACGGCAAGGTTGTTGTCAGTTCTGTCATCCGTAAGTGCATCAAATGCTTTCGCTTCAGAACACACAAGCAAACGCAGCAACTTGGTCAGTTGCCTTCGTCAAGAGTGGTATTGACCAGGGCCTTTTCTTCGTCTGCTGTAGATTACGGCGGCCATATCCTGATCCGTCATGGCGGGCAGCGATCCAAGACTACCTCAAATGCTTGTTTGTCTGTCTTGCTACGAAGGCGATTCATTTGGAATTGGTGTCTGACCTGACTGCTGAGGCATTTATTGCCGCCTTTAAACGATTCATTGCCCGCCGCGGCATACACGGGGAAATGATGTCTGACAACGGCACTAATTTTAAGGCCGCGAGTTCCAATTTGCGCGAGTTATACAAATTATTCACCTCTGAGGAATTTAAAACGAGTATTCACTCATCTCACTTGCCCAAGGTTTTAAGTGGTCGTTCATTCCACCCTCCTCACCGCACTTCAGCGGCCTTTGGGAGAGTGGTGTAAAAAGCGTCAACCATCATCAGCGCCGCACCATTGGCGCCACCATTCTTAACTTTGAGGAATTATACACGATCCTTACTCAAATTGAGGCGTGTTTGAACTCCCGTCTTCTTTCTGCCATCTCATCTTATGTTAGGGATCCGCAGCCCCTTACACCCGGACATTTCTTAATTGGCTCGGCCTTGACAGCCCTCCCCGACGCTGACCTTGCAGTCACTCCATGCAACCAACTGCGACGCTGGCAATTGCTGCAGAAATTTGTACAATCTATGTGGAGCAGGTGGTACAAGGACTACCTGCACCAGCTTCAACAACGTAATAAATGGCATACACCCAAGGTGAACCTCGTGGAGGGTGATGTGGTCATAATTATAGAGGATAACGCCCCTCCATTACACTGGAGTTTGGATGTGGTCACAAGATTTTCATGGGGTACGACCAGTTGGTGCGCGTCGTTGACGTCCGCACTCCCCGTGGTATATTGCGTCGACCTATTCATAAGCTGTGCGCTTTACCTGTGTCCAACGAATAAGGATTGTCGTTACTCGTGTGGATTTCACTCTATGCGAAGGGGTGTTATTGTTCTGGTCCTCAGTAATGCTGCCTTGTGTAGAGGACTTTATTCAATTTGCATACTCATCCAATTCGTGTAAATTTATGTATTGCATTCAAGTTATGTGATTTATGCGATTCATGTATTCTATTCAACTTATGTATTGTATTCAAGTTATGTGATTTATACGAATCATGTATTCTATTCAATTTATGTATTGTATTCAAGTTATGTGATTTATGCGTTTCATGTATTCTATTCAATTTATGTATTGTATTCAATTTATGTGGTTTATGCGATTCATGTATTCTATTCAATTTATGTATTGTATTCAAGTTATGTGATTTATGCGATTCATGTATTCTATTCAATTTATGTAGGCCCTATTGTATTCAATTATGTGTTACAACCAATTTATGTAGCAGCTGTTAGCGTCATGGGTGAGTAAACTGCTCACTGTATCAAGTTCGGGAAAAATCGAAATCTTCGATTTTTGATGGGCAGTATGTTCAGACCTGATATGTGTTCAAACCATGATTCGCCTGTGAGGTCGGCTGCATATCGCGTTATCGCCCGCGCCCCCCTCCAATCTATCACTCAGCTCACGGAACTCCAATAGGCAAGAGCCTATTCCGCGCGTGTGTTACGCAAATTTACTTTACGGCCGTCAATATGTTAACGATTTAATCAACTCAATTTTAGTTAGCCTAAATTAATAGATATGCAGTAGTACGGGCACTCGCGGATTCGCAGAATCGCATAAGTATAATTTAATCTGTTCTTTATAATAAACCGTTTTATACAGTCCACTTTTATCGTTTTATATTTTATTGAACCCAGCCTATGGTTTAAAGTGTGAACAGCAGTTAACCCCAAGCTACGCAAGGGGACAGCAGGTTCAACCGCAATACCGTTATTGAGGATTTCTGGAGTTACATAGACTCTAACTTTTGTTATTTCTGTGAAGTAGTTTACTGAGTCATTTATATAGACCGGTATATATTTTGTAACACAACAATAAGAATTGAATTAGTAAGTAATTTTTGTTTATCATAAATAACTAAAATAATTTACACAGTTACAAAAAATTGACTTTTCGTGCCTTTGCATTCGCAAAATCTCTAGCAATGTCACTGATTTCAACAAGAATTTTGTGTTCAATACTAATTATAGATAAATTGGTTAGTCTGCTTTGCTACATCGCTAACCTGAGATAATTTTTAATTAATTTTAATTTGGAAAAAGATCTTCCACTGTGAGCCACTGTGGCTAGTAATGTTAAACAAATTCTTAGCCGGGTTGACAAATTCGGAAATACTGAAATTAAATGTTTGAAAACAAATACTTCAAAATATCTAACGGGGTTGTACAATTGTCAATGAACATAGGTAAAAGTTCGTTTCATTGAATAAATCGTTTCCATCAATGTCCGATTCTGGGCTATTACCCAATTTCTGCTGTAAATTTAAACAGAACGTTCTTTTCTCCTCAGAATTTAAATTTTTCCGAATTGGAAACGTTTTGTAAATATTAATGTTTCGTAAAAAGGAAAAAGAAATATTGTTTTCATTTAAAAGTTCGAATCGTTCGTATAATTTTTTTATGGCGGTGTCTAGCAAATAATAGTAGAAATTTGTTTTTTAAATTGCTTTCTGGATTAGTGATGGGTTCGACCACAGCCTCATATCTAAAAATCTTTTTCTCGGAGGGGGACGGGTAAGTACGAAAAATTCAGTTTCGGCATCAACTTCTTCGGCTACAGTGTTTGCCTTACTAATCATTTCCTTGAACACGGACTCAATACGAGCTTTGATTAAATAGTGTTTTACTTGAGATATTATTTTGACTGCCTCTGAAAGAGCAACGTCAGATTTTTGTGAAGCTTTGTTGACAATATTAGTTTTAGACAATATATCGTACCAAATAACCTGAAAGCAAATGAATTTATACGACTTAAATTTTGATATTAACAAACTGCCTAAGTTTTGTTGATTCAGTATCTCTTTTGTCATCAGAATAAATGAAATATAAAGCAAATTTTTTCTAGACTGAAACGATCTGCCTTCAATGCTTCGACTCTGCTCTCCCATCTAGTCGTAGACAATGGTTTTAAAGTTAAAGTAGGTACCTCGCTCATAAGTGTTTGCCAACGCGAAGTTGATGCCGAAAAAACACATACATTTCTTGAACAATAGAAAAGAAATTTGTTATTTCTAGTGAACATTTGGCTGCATCGTTAACTACTAAATGAGACTGTGCCGCACAAGGAACGTAAAAAGCGCGTGAGTTTATTTCTTAGTTTTTTTTTCTGAAGACCGACACTTTTGCCTTTCATATTTGCGCCATTATAATACCCCTGATCGCCCATATCCTCTAGGTCATGAAGAAACTGCGCATGTGCCTTTAGTTTCCAATTTTGCTATACCTAGACTTAGGGATACATTTCGCATGCACGTAAATGTCACTACCTATATACTAAATATAAATTTATAATACATTAGGTAATGTACACCGGTAATACCGATGTATCGCAATCGTTGTGATAAGGTTGATTTTGCAATAAAACGTCACGCCTGATCTGCAGCCAAATGACGATTGAGTTACGTCGTACCTATAAAAAATTAGCCTAAATTTATTAGAGTGCATTGCCTCCTTGGACTTGGCGCCCGTGTGCTGTGCACCCTTTGCACGCCCTGGTAGAGCCGCTTCTGTTCAATATCACAGTTTAACCAACTAACAACTGCCTAAATTAATTGTATTGGGTAGTCATATGGGTATAAATAGGTGAGTACTTAGTGGGTATATTGGGTAGTTTTATTGGTCACTAAGTCTTAAATGATAGCGTAGAAATTCAATCTCCATAAAACCTGCACGCTTCATAAAAGCTTAATTTAAATCTTATGACCTGCAAATATTATGCAAGTGAACAGAAAATTCCTTGATTCACAATTAGTATACCTTTTAAATTACATACTACATTAATATAAACTTATAAGAGTTTACTTGTTTATTAAGTAATAACTTGAAATTTCTTTTATAATTCTGCGTAGCCTACATTTTGTTCAATATAAAACATGTTAAACTAATCTTAACGCAGAAGAAATGAAATGTTTTCGACAACAAAGAAACTCAACTACCGAGTGGTTTGTATACCCATAGAAAGTTTAGATTTGTTTCAGCATTCGAAATGCTGTAATAAAATGATTCAATTGTACGTAGCAGAAAAATGTTTATTTTGTTGAGACAGTGCCGGACAGTATTCGAATTAGCAGAAAGTTAATGACGGGTAAATAAGATGTATCGTTACAAGAAAAATGTAATTTCCTAAATGGAAACTGTAAAGCTTGAACAGGTGTTCTATAACCGTTATAAATACAAATAAATACAATACGATAGGCCTACTGTCCGGTACAAGTAGGTGACGCCAACTGACAAACTACTTCAAGAATCGTCTTACTAGTCTTGTGGTTTCAAATGCTCGTCTGCACCTATGTTTACATCTGGACAACAGAATTCAAATTTATACTCAGTTTTCGTCGTTGAGAAATCACAGAATCGTTTCGTGTTTAAATTATACAGAATTCTGTGTACCTAGTTGTAGTAAGTAAACTTCACTTACGTGTTCATTTACGTCAAACTGCTTGTGCATTGCACGCTCTATGTTCATGTTTACAATAAAATATAAATAATTCTAATGTTGTCGCTGTTGTTGCAGGAACATGGCGCCGTTAGTACGCCGAGACACCGAAAACTTGACTCCTAGTCCCAAAGAAGATCTGAAGCCGGGTGTAACCCAAATTGTTCCCACTGCCGCAGGACAAATAAAACTAGAAGACAGCACGTCAGTACCACAGAGTACTACTGTGGCCACGGAACAGGGACTAGGTGAGTAACCGACATCGGCGTTTAATCTCTGCCAACTTTATATTTTGTTTCTTACAGTAGGTTAATTTGCAATGAAAATCTGCATTCAATTTTGTTTACTACAGTCAACCCTTAGGCACTTACAAATTCCACTGTTTTTAAACTTCCAGTATTTTGTTTCTATGACATGTAAGTAATCGAAGTTGCGTATCTCTACTTTGTCGCACTGTTTTGTTACTTGAATATTACGTAACATAACATATACGACGGTGACGGTATCACTATTGCAAACTCCGGAGTTTACCGCAACTGAATGACTTCTTTTTTATTTTCACAAATGTCTTCACTTAATTCTCCTGTACATTGCTATTTTAATTTCGTATTTCTATTAAAAGGGATATACGGATTAATATATCTAGGATAGTAACACCATAACATTTTCTTAAATAGTTTTTTCAGGCTGTCCAATGGCCAAGCTTCAGAGACATGAGCATCTACACGTTCTATTAACGACTTAAACATTTAAAGGTAACTCATATTCTCTACATTGTTGTTCCATAACAGTTAGTTCAGTCATTCTTCCTCTTGATCATCATCATCATTTTCTTAACAATTTTAGGCTTCAGCGGCCTGTTCCTATTCCACAGTTCACATTTTCTTAGGTCTACCAACTTTTCTTCTGCCTCTAGGGTTGTAATCTTTCGCTATTATTGGATATCGTTGTCCATGACATGTCCGTTACGTAACTAAACTTCAGAGCATCTGAAGAAGCTTTTTAAAAGCGAAAACTGGTTCAGGCTATAAGGTAAAACTTTTACGTTTTTACCCATAAAAACTTTGTGTTCCGAGTCGGTAGTGAATGAATTATCTTTCACTATCTTCGGTATCTTTCTACTTTCTTCCATTCTATCTATGTGTTGAGTCCATTTTCATCTGTATTCTTTAATCCTTTCATTAACTGCAAAAATATTTAAATTACTTCTTATCACTTGATACTTTTCGTATAACATCTTATCACTTCTTCTATTACTATTCAATAGTACTCCCGAATAGTTACAATCATTTGTATTATTTACGGTTTGTTTTTTAGTAATCAAATTTTTCCTTTATGATTTTATAATGTTTCCTTAGTCACAAATCATAATATACTGAGTTTTATAATCACTTTTTCAAACCCCAGTCTTTAGTCTTCTATTAGATTTCTTCTCAATATATACGATATGTCACCATATTCTCAGCAAAACCAACCTAGTCATTGGCAAATAAAAGGGTATACATTATTTCCTCCTTTAACTGTACTTCTATTTTTCGCATTTTACGTGCAATTCTTTTTAATTTATATAAGTTTTGAACAATGTTAAAGATAAGGAATAGCCTGGCCTTAGGCCTTTATTTACTTTGAAAAACTTATTTACTTTACCTTGGTCTTTTTATAATTTTCTTTATAGAAGCTTTTCACTGCATTTATATATTGTTAACTTTTCCACTTTTTCCATTGCATTCCAGGGTCTCATAAAAGAAATGCTATCATACATTTTTATAGATTTGCAAAGAAGGAATGTGCTGGCGTCTTCTCTATTACTTGTTTCACGCATATTATCAGTGGAAAATCTCTCTGACCTGTATTTTACCCTGCTTCTCCGTCTCTTTAATTTATCTTTCAATTCTTCCTCTAATTCATCAGTAATTAACAGGAACTACCTAAAAATTATTATAAAAATATAAAATAGGCATTTTCTTATATTTAAATTTTGGTTATAGGGAATAACGAACTGTTTCAGGTTATTCATGTATTACACAAAATTTAAATTTCTATGTACAGTATAAGTAATGAAAATTATTTTTAATAACAATTGCTTAAAAAATCATTTACCACGTTTAAAATACTGAAACTTTGTGTGACTTTATGTTAGTATATAAGTAACTAAAATATCTGCAATAATAGTTTAAATCTTAAAATTGACGAAATTCTGTATTCATGCCACATAACTTGCATTCATTTCCTCTTTTTACAAAGGGAAAGTGTTTTCCAACAATTTATTTTCTCACAGTTTAAAAACAAATTTTTACTCGAGTTCTAATTTGTTCAATACAATCGCCAATCGCCATATTGGACAATCGCCAGCGTAAAAATTTATGCTGAATTATTGTCCGTATTCTCTTTTAAAACCATTTACCTTAACTTTGTTTTTGGAATATTATCCTCTAATCTAAGCAATTATTATCCTCTATCAAAGTAAGAAATTTCATAAATTTGTAGTGAGTTGCTCTAAAAAATAATATTTTCTTAGTTTACAAATTTACTAAACAAATTGAAGGTATTGTCAAAACATATTTTTATGTCAAAACCTGTTCTGACATAAAGCCTGTGTTTTAGCCTATGTGTGTAACCTGTGTTTTATATAAAGCTTCCTGTTCTGAGAAGCTTCTGCTATCTTTTAGTACACTGGTATGTTAATTTCCAATTGTATAATTTCTGTCCGACGTTATTTAACTTAAGAGGAGCAGGTAGGGTAAAAAAAAATCGAGTTTTCAGAAATTATGCTAAAATATTCTCCATTCCCTTCTGTTTCAGAAAATGTATAACATTGTATACTTAATTTGCCATTTAATAGGAGAAAAAAAGTTTTGAATTAAAGCGTGCACTGTATGCGACGGGTGAACTGAGTGCGCAACCCTAGCGCGACTTGCTGACAACATTCCCCATTGTACCTTACACTTGTTATAGCATAGTTTTTGTTTGTAAGTCAATAGTATTTCATTTTTCATGTTGTCTAACCTGTAAGAAGCAGACTCAACAGGTGATCTGGCACATGCAAAAGCATGTAGGCTCTAGATCTAGATTGCGGAGACTAAAAAAAGATATGAAAGGAGTAAAACTAAAAGATGGGAAAGTATTGACAGGTAACGGAAGGCTCACTGATGAAGAAACAAACTAGCTTCAACAGTACTACGAGCTAGCTATTAGGCAAAACCTTATTAGTGTTGAAGCAATGAAGAAGGCGATCTGGGCGACTTACTATCATAATTTCGTCAGACGAAAAACCTCAACATCCCTACCCGCAGTAAAACATAGTATAAACTTAATAAATCCCAACAGAAATGTAAAAAATACACACATAAATTTCAGTACCAGAAGCAGTTATGGATGTTGAGAAGCCAATGTTCAGATTTATCAAATGTCAACGTACTAAAACGTTGCCTTCATGGAAAACACCAAAATCCCAATAAAAGTGAAAATGGAGTCATTTGGCAAAGGGTACAAAAAAACAGTTTTTGTAAGCAATCAGGTATATAAACTAGGAGCAACAAATGCAATCCTCTGTTTTAATGGTGGTTCTGTAGCAAAAGTAAATGTGCTTGAAACCTTGGGCTTCAGACCAGCTAAACTAATGGTTGAAGGCCTGACAAAAATTGATGAGGAAAGAATACAAAAGCTGACAAGGAGGTGAGAGAAAAACATAAAAAGAAAAGAATAAGAAGAAGGCTAATAAAGAGGAAATTATAGTACAGTGACAGTGCAGAATATTGCTCTGGAGTATTTTAGTTTAAGTGTAAAGTGTTGACAATCTTTTAAACTCCTGAAAGTACAGTTTTTTAGTCTTTAGGTACCATTTGTTAACAAACTATTAAACCCGTCAATTTCAAATTTGGCAAAAGTCTTTCTTATGGTATGGAGAGCAATTTCGTGCATTTTTGTTAAAATATATTAACTTTTACCATACTTGACAATTTTTTGTATATTTAAAAATGTGCGTCAAAATAAAACTAAAATATATAATTTTTTTCTCAAAAACTATTTAAGATATTTTGTTCATTTAGCATGAAATTAAGCAGGGTATTATGCTATGTGAATGTAAAAAATTTCAAGTCAGTAGCTTTAATAGTTTTTTAAATAATTTTACCTAATAGGGCCATATGATAGAGTGTTCTCCATATGATTAACAAGGGAGTACCGCCCACGAGCTGCCCCCCTTAATCTTGGACAGGTTAGTAAGTAATAAAACGCCAAAGGAACTGTACATTTATTAAGGTTTCAGTAGATGTTCTTTGCCAGTAAGCAAAAAACTAGTTTTTTCCTAGTTAAGGAATTTGTTAATGGGGTTAGAAACATGGTTTAGTCAATTACATAGAAAATCATTTTAGCATTTTCTTAGAAACGTTACTAGTAAAGAAGAGACAAACGAATTAGGAATTGTGTACATCTACAGAAAAAGAAATAAATTTTTACAAAGTCTGACCTCAATGCTTCGATATAATAAGGTCAGATGCAGAACAGAAAGGAATAGGCCTATTTATAAAGCAATCATTCAAACAATTAGGCCTACAACCTATAATGCGGAGAATTAGGCGAAAAATGAAAGAGATCGTTAAAAAAAGCAAAAGCAGCAGAAGTGGATTTCTTCGCGGAGCAAGACCCTGTCGACTACAAATAAACCAAACGAAGAAATAAGAGAATGACTAAAGTGAAAAAAGCAGCCGTCAAAAGTCCAAGGCGTGAGAGAACTGTAGTACTTGTATTTACATATTTAAGTAGAATGATGCAAGAAGAGAAACTGAATGAAGAAGATGCTCAAAAACTGAAGAATGTTTGTAAAGACTGAAATTAGGTAGCACCTGACTTCCAAAAATTTATGTGTACGAGTATATAAGGCCTTTCAATGTACACATTTACTTATCCTAACGATGACAGTGATCATATAATTGGATACTACATTCTTTTCAGAACCTAAATTAGGTTTACCAGTAAATGTGTATACAGATAATATACTTATAAAATTTGTAAAACTGCTGAGATTTATAAACAGCAAAAAAGAACACTTTTGCAATAGGTATCGTAAAACAAAAGAAAACCAAGGAAGTATCGTATCGTAAAACTAAGAAAGTACATTTCATTGAGACAAAAATCTAAGATAAATAGTATCATAGGTGAACATCGAAAACGGCAGGATGGAAAGTTACCATTACAATAGATGGATCTTTATCCAAAATACTACGTAATCCGTGAAACATAATGCAATATGTACCATATCCTATAAGCCTAATACAAATTTCAACAGTGGCCGTTTATCTGTCTATGAACTTTTATCTGTTTACGTGTAGGCCTATAACTATATACGCTTCGATGAAATCAGGGTTTATATTGTAACGTACCAAAATAGCAGTTACATAAAAAAAATGTCTAATACGTCAAGTAGAAGAATAACATGAACACGTTTCATCAAGCATAGAAGAAGGAACAGGAGAATAAAAATAAAGTGTGTATCTACGAATAAATAATATTGAAACAACCCAACGAAGAAGAAGGAAGAGTAATAAGAATATCATCGAGTATAAAAAAGAAAGAGAAAATACCATGAGTCAATATATAATACGTTAGCATCCAGGCCCAATAGATCAAAATAGTGAGGGGATATGCCGAAAATGATTATCATCGTAAGAAGGAGACGAATCAAATACAATCACCATAGTGAAAAAACAAACTAATTTGTTATAAGAATGAAATAAATATAGGACAATGACTATCATAATAATGAATGAAAATGTGGAAGAATATGACTATATTCAGTGAACATGAATTATTACAAATAATGTGTAACCAAGGAAAGCACCAAAAGTGACAAACAACTAACCAGAAGAAGAAGAAGAAGAAGAAGAAGAAGAAGAAGAAGAAGAGAGAGAAATGTACCATGAAGAATGAAGATTATGTATGACCATACAAGACATCAACATTCACAAAATATGGAAAGCATCAAAATCAATGTAGTGACCAGAATAAGTGTAATGATTATTGGACTATCAATAATAAAGAAACCAAGTGTTGAGCATCAATAAGTGATCACAAACAATGACAGTGAATACCTAATATAAGTGTAACAACATATGATATAATAACATTTTACCCCAAGTAAACAGCACAAACAATATCAGCGAAAGTGTTTATAACGGAGGGAAGTGAATGACCATTTGTAAGTGAAAGAATCAACGATTAACAAGTGAAATGCACAAACAATTAGTGTACCAAGTTTAATCCAAGATTGTAAAACCACAGATATAATCAATAAGACCACATATATAATACAGAAAAGTGAATTAATTGTTCATAGAGATCAATAATAAAAGCTTTATAATCCTTGATATGAAATGTGCCTGAATGTCATAGCAACACAGGACAAAATGTAGATGAATGTCAAGACAAATAGTAGTAAATAAACTAATTTGTTGAGTATAAACAAGTCAATGTACCAAAGCCTAGATACAATCCTCCAAAATATGTAACATAATTAGACTAAGAAACCCAGTATTATTGTTTCAACAGATAGTGTAAAAATGTGTACGAAATGTGTAAAACATAATAATAAACCATTGTAGTAACATGCCATAATGAGATGACAGTAGTTGAGATGAATACTGTAAAAAACTATGAAGCACATTGTTGTCAAACAAATGACACATAACCTCACATGAATTGGACCTACAACATAAAATCATATACATTAATTAAACAAAGTAATTATCGATAATTGTTTCAAATAGATACTAAATAAGAATTAAAATACAAAACAATGAATACCATATGAACTGAAGGACACAACAAATGAGTCAGATTAAGTACAATAACAATAAACCAAATAGACAGAACCCCAATGTGACAAGAGAGTTAGTCAAAAAACATTATCGAAACTTATAAAGAAAATGTAAGAAATGTTACCAGTAGTTAGAGAAATGTTCAATACTACTATGAGAACACCTCACAAATATTATACTAGTAATTTAATAATTGAAATTTAATAAACTAACTAACTGCAATCATAGAACTAGGTGTAAATAACCACCATACAATAACTTAGAGAGATTTCAGATAACAAAAAGTTAGTGAATACACTAAACTAACCATGTACAACAATTGTACACAATTTTAATTGTTAGCAATATATCCAATGTGTAGTAAAATAACTAAATAAGAGTGACAAAATGGCGAGATGAGAGCATAATGTATTTTGAACCATACTATATATGTAAACAAAATAGCATTTTACCAAAATAAAGTATGAACAAATGTATATAGATATACCTATTAATGTTATAATACAAGAAATATGTAGTAGAATAAGGGATAATAGCGATATAAGTAAATGTAAACAATCGGACATAGTTGGCTTATACGCCATTAGCAAATTTTATTTAAACTGTAAATATAGCAATATTATGTATTGGCATGAATGAGAAATGGACTCAAAATGTTTAGTCATAAGTATTAAGATGTAATTACAACAAAATATAGTGAAAAGGACTTATTTGTGTTAAGAACCGCTACATGAGTTTTGAAGAAGGTAAAGTGAATTATTAATGGACGGAATTATTACTTGTTTGGACTTAAAATAAAGACGCAAGTGTCCGCAATTTAATGCCACTATCCAAATGACGATCTGACAAAAAATAAGAAACTTATAGCCATTATAAGATTTTCGATCATTTTCGAATGTCCATGTACACGTCATAGATAGTCTCTAACCCGAAGTTAGTAACGCTAAAAATTAAAATATTTATTTAACCAAGGCGTTTGGGGTAGAGAGTATGGCTTTCTAAACCAATTGAATGACTCAATTTCACCAGACGAAAAGAGACGCTTTAGCGAGATGAATTAATTGTCTTCCAACACTCGAAGCGGGAGGAGCGTGTCACAGTCGTCAAGACATATTTTAAAATGTGCGCGTCACCCCCAGTAACGTGGTCAAATATTAACCTATACTGAACACCCTATTATCGAGTGACAGTGTAATAAGTGTATAGTGAACAAAAGACACGACCAGTGTATAATAAGGGTCATGTCATGTGAAAGGAAACAGGGAGTATAATACTTTAACAATTTTAAAAAATATTAATGAAATAATTCTCGTTGGTTGAACGAAAATTATTGTTTGACTGCACTAGTCAAGTAAACACGCTTGAGTGCATTCACCGATAATGATGAATAATTATCAGAATGAGATGAACAAAGTTATCGTCCAATGTGATGGCGATAATTAATTAAAAGATGTTATATTTTTATATTTAAAGAATAATTAATAAAAGCGGAATCAATATTAAATACCGCACACAATTACTTGTAAATATAGTCGCTTAATTGACTATGAATTTAGTCTTGATAAATAATAACTTTCTTTTGAGGATACTATCATTACTGATAATTCTACATCCTATTACTAATAAATAAAGTGTTTGTAAAAATAGTATTAAGAGTTTTATATGATATTACTTATTATACGTTATAACTTACTCTCATCTAGGTAAACTAACCTAGAACCAAAACGTATATTTTGTCACAGAGAAACACTTCCGTCATAAATGATTTTTATAAGTGGAATAGATAATAAGAGTTTTTTCAATTTTTTCTCTTTCCAGTTCATAATAGTAATAACTAATAAATCAATAATATTATTTTAATAGTGCAACGTTAAAAGCAGGTGTTTACAATCTTAGCTTCACTAGGCACCAGAGTACCGTACGGTAGTACGATAGTATTGACTATCGTATTGAGGTTAATAATTTTAAATTTTGTTCTTTGAAATCATAATAAATAAGTAAACATTGTTATTTATTAACACATCTTTATATCTAGTATCATGTATATTAAAAGAATTCACGAAAATTGGTAATACAAATGACCAAAGTGAACATAACCTAAAGTACCATATTATCGTACATTGTAACAGTGTTACCAGCCTTGAGCTGAAGAAGTCTCAATATTCATTTAATTTGTTGTTGTTTGTTTTAAAAAAAAATCAATATTAATTGTTTTAAAGGAGTTTTTGCTAAATTTCACTAATGTCAATAAAAAACCTCAATTTATTACCAGTGGATATAGAGTCTTCATTTCTATAAAATAGAAGTAAAAAACTTATTTTTTTAGAAACAATTATTTCACAAGGTGGCGGCAATATTCGAATCATTGATATTGGAATATTCAATTTACCGTTGAATATCAGTGTTGTTTCATGTAATGTGCATTTATCGATATTCAAACGAAATATCTGTGTATTGTAAATGTATTTACAGTGAGAGAGAGTCGCCCATCGAGAAGATTGAAGACCTCCACGGATGGTAAGTGGGGAGGTGAATACAGCGAATTATTAGTGATTTTAATACTCTTTTAAACACAAACTTTAACTTCAAATTACCCATTACTAATTAGTTATATTAAATACTAAACAAACCATGTGACAACGTAAGAGTCTACAATTACAACAACAACACGACTAGTTAATAAAACAATTTTCTAACTTAAAATTAAACCAATTAACAACAATTCATCGAAAGAGTTGTTCTATTGCAATATTCAAAGATATTCATATCCTTTTATTGGATAATCTTATTTTATTGTATCGGTAGCATTTATATGAAGTCAAAGAGGACAGTCATCATTGCGTGTTTTCTTGAGACAGTAATTACTTTACTATATAAAGTGGAATTTCCTTTCAAAGATAGAGACATCAGTTTTCTAACTCGAAAAATATCCTGTGTGTTAGGTAGTGGTGAATTTGTTTTTACAGCTTTGCCAATTGCTGTTAAAAGGCCCGTTAAATTTAAAGATAAATATTAAAATATCCTTAATTTTTTCGGTTTTTGTAACCGTGTGTAATTGAAACAAAGAAAAGAATAAGAAAAAATCAATGCATTAATGAGCTTATGAATGGGACGAATGCCCTATTAGTGTCTATATGACGTGGGTACACAGAAGCTAACTAAACCTCGACCAATTAATGATCCAGTGGCTCCTCAATGAACACGTTTCAAATAACTTGTCCGTTGGACGCGACGCGGTTTGAAGGAGCCATCCATTCACTGAAATGCTATTAACAACCATTCAAAAAAGAAAATGAAAGATAATTATTACGATCGATGATACAATCAATCTAATATGCTTTCTCATTCTTTCAACAGACTGTGTACATAGCTTGTCTGCAAAATCATATTAACTCTTACATAGCCATATAGTTTGTGAATTACATAGCTATAATTTATTTCTTACTTGCATACCTAAATTACTTTGATATGTTTGTAAAACGTGTTTATTCAGATGTACAGTAGAATGTTTATTCCGATAAATGGATTTGCCATCAGTAATTTTACATTTTCAGTAAACCATAGATTACTTGTAGCATATAGTAATATTAACTGATTTTGATTTATTACAGTTCAGAAATATTTTTATTTTCGGATAACGTTATAAAGTAATAATAGATTGTTGTGCAAAGATCTTTAAGCCTCTGGTTTTTAAATTAAATAAACAAACGTTTTTTGGATTATTGTATGTTTGAAAGCGTTGTATCATCAGCGTCGTCACAATCTTCATCATCACCAACTATACGCTTTTTCACTTATTGCCTGTTCCGTCACCAACCGTTAAACGTTAGCGTCCCTCAAAGGCGTAATACATTTTCAAAACTTATATAATATTTATAAATGTATAAAATATTTCTACCAAATATATACGCTTTCAGAAAAATAGTGACCGCCCCACCAATGGAATTTTCATCTTGAGAAATAAAACTTTATATTTAGGCAAAATTTACGTAGTTTAGAGGAGTTGTTTTTGTGTTTTACAAGAACTAACTTTAAACAGTTTATTTTGACATATTGTGGATGAAGAAAACGTGCATTCAATACAGTTGTATAAATACAATGAAGAAACAAATATTTTTTGCATATATAGACACTTTCCACTCTACAATTTTTGCACTTTAATATATTTTGTTTGCATACTTTGTTGACTTTTGAGAATTTTGCAAACAGAAGGACGATGATTTGTAATAAAAATAGCAGATAAGAAATGACATACGTTTCAATAAAAATACAGATAATTTTGACATTGATGGTACGTTTCCTTATGCCCTGTTACCACTGTAATGTTTATTACTTTTTATGTTAACCAAAAATAGCATTCGTTACTACAATATCAGTTACTTCTAGTGTTTAATGTTGTATCGGACAAAGCAGCTACAAAAAATTTAGGTATCGTGTTATTTATATCTTGTTTTTGTGTTTTAGGTAGATTTATTATATATTTTAAGGAAATTATAATCATGATAACAACACTGAATACAATCACCTGCTTTATAGTTTATGCTTTATAATATAATTAATAGAGTAATGTGAAATATGAAGAACAAATTTTTAATAAAAAATAAATCCAAATGCATTAAGTGTAATCTTTTAAACAAAAAACATAAAATTTTCAAAAATGCACTTTATAGTATAAGTAAACTAAACCTCGAAAATAACAAACTTCAGAGTGTAATTGCTATAACAATTTACAAAATGGTTATTCAAATACTTTTACTGTCAGATACCATATACACAGATTTCATGCCAGAGATATTCACTTGAGTGCTAAATAATGATACTGCATAATATCTGGAATTAATAATAGTATATTAGAAACACTTAAAAGGAATAAACTGGATTAGAAACCTGATTTAGTTAATTAAATAGAAAATCATTTTAACGCTTTCTTAGAAACGTTATTAGTAAAGAAGAGGCAACCGAAGAAGGCACATCATACGCCTTTGGAAAAGAAAACAGGCGTCTGCAAACTAACATCTAATGACTGTAAAATTCTTTTTATATTGGTCAAACACAGGGGGGATTTCTTAAACGTTTCCTTGAACATACACCTAAACAACTAAAAAAATCCTAACTCCGTCAACATAAAGTCTAACTATGTTCGCCACTTGGTCTTACGCGACCACAATTACACGTATTTCAAGTCTAACTTGAAACCACTACACATTTGTGAACAAGGCCGAATCATGGACGCTCTGGAGGAGTTTGAAATTTATAGAGCATACTCAAACATAAGCAGTCGCGGTTTCGTATGGAATGACCAGCTGAATTTCAGATGCAATCCCCTGCACGATACCGCCATGAATCTGTTTTATCAGATAGAGACAGACAACCGCTTAACGGTAGACCAAACTTGAATAGGTACGCACCTACTAACGCGTACAGTGCAGATGCAACTAGAATTTTAACCGGTGTAGACCTCGTGTGTGTAACTTTTTAAACATCTGATGATGAAGCATATGCTTTGAAATGCGTCATCAACTGTAAACAGGAACTGACCTGTAAACTAACCTGTAAAGGTTAGTTTATAAAAATCTTTTGCTCATTCCCCCGACGACGACACTGTCGAAGTCTCTCGTCATTGTCGTGTTTACCTCCCCTCTTAGTATAAGATTTCACATACTTCTTCGTACTTTTCGTCAACTTAAGCATCATGATGCTCTAATGCTGGCGTATCTGCACTAACAAAAGATCCTCTGGATGTACACTGAGTTTTGCAAACATCAAACACTGCAATTTAGTAATACTGTTTACTAATTTCCTTTCAGTCACTATGGCCACACCTTTTTTAGCAGTTTAGCTATTTTAAATGAAGCTATACCACACAATTTCCTGGATTCCTAGACAGTGTCACTCCTTACGTGTTATATACGCATGAACGTCTTACAAGAAAGGAATTTATCAGAAATATTATTAAAATGATCGTTACATTATTATCATAAAAGTATACAAAATCTTTCACACAAGCGGTAGCAGAACGTCTACTGAATATGTGACATAAATATTGACAGATGTATAGGTACTAATTATTTCCCAGCGGTACAGGCAATTAGTAAGTAAATATTATTTCTTGTTATTAATTTCAGTGGAATTCAATTTAAATCAGTACATGATTTTAATTTGCTTTTTTAAAGTTAAGAAATGTAGATTTTTTATTTCTATTTCAGAGAGTATAACAAGACTCTCCGAACTATAAGGATACAGTGAAACGTAAAAAATTATCTTTTTTTACAGGTAATGGACTGGACGGAAACGAACCAACCACAACGGATGTGTCGACAGTTGAGCCCGTAAAAACTACGACGGCAGCAAACTTACCAATGGATATGACAAATGATCTGGCTAAAAAATTTGACATTGAGCCCTGGGTAGTTATGTCCATCGGCATAGGTATGTAGAATACACTCCATTTTATACTACTGTCATCTTGTTCAACCTTGTACCAATGAACTCATCGTTTAGACTTGTTTGTGTTTTCTCCATAAATATCGTTGGGATATAAGTAGCCAGGAAATTGTTACTTCTAAAAGCGCTATCTATTAAAGTGATTTTGCATAAAGTAAATAAAAATATTGTTATGATGGTCTACTGATCGTCGTATGTTACAGTGGAAAACAAAATACAAGACACCAATTAAGTCACTAATCACCAGCTTTAATTATCACAGTTAAACAGTTTGTAATCAACAAGATAGTCTCTTACAATAAATCTATTAAGAATTGTTCACACGCAGTAAAAAGTCAACTAATATAAAACACAATTGTATTACAATTGTCCCGCACGATTATAAAACGCATAACACTTCGCCAAAATGCTTCGAACGCACTGTGTAAATCGCCACTCAAACGCACTGTGTAATCGCCCGACAATAACTAACTTGACCGTCGCTGAATGGCTGTATTTATACCCCGCTGATTTCCAGAATAATCTGCAACTTTGGATAACTTGTTAAACAAACAGGCGCTCTCGAGAATCCACTAGAAACAGTATCCTTGAACACACTGCGCTGACCGGTATGGCCTGGTATAGTTCCGATAGTTGACGCGTAATTGTCTTTCACCGCAAAGTAGCAGCATTATGTACGCACACACACACACATTACAGCTGAAATATGCGAGAAACTTGTAGAATGTTCCGTATTACGTAACACTTTTTCCGCATTACGTAAGAATATATTAAATACAACAACTATCGTCTAGAGCCATCACCTGATTTTAATTTTACAACATTGTCCTCTGTTGTTTTAAGTATACTAGACAGTGAAACTAAATGTTTTAATGTTTTTTTTTCATTTACCAAAGCAGTTTTGTTTTGTTTGTTAATACGGAAGACGATTTTGGCTGCAAAAACATTAATTTACTCCCAACAAATACAAATAGTGGTTCTTCCGTCATTAAAAATTCCACAATATTTAAACATACTGTAGTGTGTAAGCTTTCATGGTCGGTACTTGATTGTAAAACAACTGCCGGGATGTTAGGCCGTGGACCAACATTATTAAAATTATAACTGCTGCTATTATAGTTTATGAATAAGCCTCCCCTGAAACGCAATGAACAGGGGAAGCTTATTCATAAACTCAGTCTCTCGCGGGCTTACTACCTCTTTCTCGCCACACTAAAGAAGGGCATTGTGGGAACGGCCGACCTCTCTCCTCGTTATTGTTGAGTGTTTTATATATAGTTTATGTTGACGGGGTTGCTACTAGGGCCAGCTTTTAGAGAGCAGCTATAATTTTAATAATGTTACCCCACGGCCTAACATCCCGGCAGCTGTTATATATACTGTACTGTTATTACATTACCATCATTAGAAATTTTGTGATTGTCTTCTTCTCAAGAAAACGTAGCCACATAAAATTACTTTAACTTCTTTTACACTTAATGACCTTTTTTGAAAAATTCCTGTTGAAAATTGATGTGTTGGTTCAGTTTCGTTAAGACAACAGCGCCATTCAAGAATAGAAAATTCTGTTTCACACGCAATGGCTTAGCTAGGCTTTTTGGCGCCCGGGGCAAGGATACCATCGGCCGCCTCGCCTTCACAATTAAAAAGGGTCACAAGAGCAAAAATGAAGGCCCATCCAGTGAACAAAGTACTTAATAAATGCAAATGAGTTGATTTTTGTATGGAAGCACGTCCAGCAAACGTTTCAAAAATATTTGTTAAGTCAAAATTAAGAAATTACGTATTATAATATTACCTGTATTCAGTTTGCATACATTTATTAGTAACAAATGTAAACTATAAAAATGTAGTAACATAAAAAATTTATAACATAAAAATGTTCTAATAAACATGCAAATTCCTTGTAGGTCTAAATCGCATTGTCAAAAGGATATCCTAAAGCAACATAAAGTTAAACAAAGAACTACATTAAAAGTAATAAAATAAATCACTTACCATTACAGGTTAATGGTTCCGTCTTCCATTAATAAACACTTAATACTTATTTTTAATATATGCACAGAGGCATTTTGAAATGTAACTTTCTTGGTCTTAATTACTGCAAAGTCGTTTATAAAATCACTATAATCTGAAGACAAAGCAGTGTCGTTTTTAATTGAAAGTATCGCTAGATTTGATACCCTGTCTTGAGATATTGTTGTTTGTAGGTACCATTTAATCAATTTAAGTTACTAAACGAACTTTCACAAGAAGACACACACACTGGTAAAGTAAGAAAACCTTTTTTAAAGCTTTTGCTAGTATTTTGTAGGCTTCTGATCCCATTGAAGAAATGTATTGTAACATTGTAGAAATGGCCCTGAGGTGTAAAGGCCATGTGTTCTTTGTTAACTTTTGCCCTTTTTAATAAAAGTATGACGTCTCTCAAGTCACTGAACAATTCTTCACTGTTTAGGTCATGTGGATACAATTCTGCAAGCACTGTGCACTTAATACTGATTTGGGAAAGCTGCTCCTTAAAATGTATATCCCCATCACTTACGTATAGCTCAAATTTACAGAGGAACCCAAAGCGTTTTTCTAACGCTTTTATGTTAGAGAAACGGCTTGAAATTTCAACTGACAGTTTGTCCAAAATGTCTATTAGAGAACGTCGCATATCTTGCCGAACGGTTAATACAGAATCGTCTGCATACTACCCTAGCATCGTGTGCTTCCTTCTTATCCTTTCTGTGATATTGACACCCCATTCATTACATACCTGCTCTGTCTTAGTAATGATATTGTCATACAGCTCATTCCTGCAAACTTTTAATTTGTCCGATAGTGTCTCCAGTAGTGTCAATGGTTGAATAAAGCTTATTCCTTTTGTCTACAAGATTTTCTGGATTTTGTTCATAGAAGAAAGGATATCTGTCCAGAAAAAAGAGCAAGGTCACAAAATTAAAGTTTTCTATTGCATTAATTATTAATGCTGCATTTTCTCTCGTATCAATTGTTTCAGTCTGTGTATCCCTCAGTTTCTCCAGTCCAGCGATCACTTCATCCAGCTGAGTAGATATTGCTTTCATCGCATCTGCTTTTGACTCCACCTGGTATCACAATGTCCTTTTAGAGTAATATTTATTACAGCGTAATTTGTTATCATAATGAACTGTAATTACGATGCTTGAAAATAAATAGACTAATATTAATGATAATGTGATGTATTTTTCTGTGCTGTGTGTATTGATAGTGGCTCGGCTTGCCATTTTATTATTAATAAAACAATAAGAATATAAATAATAACATCATATGGTACCTTTAGGCTATATAAAAAAGAATAAAAAATAAAAAATTAGATTAATATTGTTTATCACGCAAGGTTTGTGCAAAAGACAAGCTGGCTGGTTATGCTTCTTTTATGAAAGGAATGGTCATATCAAAGAAACAAGTTGTTTGTAGTTTTATAAACTGAAAACAATTTTTTCAAGCACATGCTCACTTTGCCGCCCTCCAGGCTATGCCGCCCGGGGCGGCTGCCCCCTTGCTCCCCCCCTAGCTACGCCTCTGTTCACACGAGAAAGCGTATGCACAGGAAGTTTGTCTCCGCTTTCTGGTCTGTCATTATATGAGTCAAGGACATCGCCAGCATAATTTTTGTTCTACATTAGTTGTCCCGGATATTGTCTGATGCGTCGTGACCTCGTTAGCTGCAGTTACTGAGGCACACAACCATTACATACGAATACAATGTGCATTATACGGATAAAATCTTTGGCGTTACAGCGGTACGTGTACCCGCGCGTATCATGGTGTTTACACGTGCATCCAAACACTCGCGCTGTAAACTTCACATACGTTTGTAACTTACAGTTTCTATCATGACGTAGCATGTTATCGTGGTAGTGCAGAAATATAAGTACTAATTCGTTTTCAGTCAAACTTGATTTCCAAAAGCTTTGTACGGATTATGAGAAATGTTTTATATCCCCTACAAAATACAGTAATTGTTTCATATATTTTTTTTAACTGTCGGGTCACGTATATTGGCTTGAGAAATGAACGTAAATTTTTAACAATACGTTCGCTTAAACTATAACAAAGTGTTTTTTATCGATTTAGTTCATTTTCGAACGCGTTTCATATTTTGTTCTTCCATGTTCCATATTGTTGTTCCATGTTCCTTAAGGAAATGGAAGTATGGTGATGGCAAAAAAAATCGTGTTCGAGATTATTGCAGATTCTGATTGTAGGCTACTACACTCAAAACATGAAAAAAAGTCATTTTTCGAAAAATGTCTGTGTGTGTGTCTGTCTGTGTGTCTGTCTGTGTGTCTGTGTGTCTGTGTGTCTATCTGTAGATTTTTTCTATGGAACACGATAACAGCCGCAAATTCAAACAAAATCAAATAATTTTTTGCATGGAGCCCTAATTTGTAGAGTACTCAACACCTATTGTTTTTGGTGGAGATCGGTTAAGGGAAAGGGGTAGTTTACCGGCAACGTTTTTTTTTTAATCAAGGGTAATTATTTTCTATGGCAAACGATAACAGCCGCAAATTCAAGCAAAATCAAATATTTTTTTGCATGCAGCCCTGATTTGTAGAGTACTCAAGACCTGTTGTTTTTGTGAAGATCGGTTAAGGGAATGGGGTAGTTTACCAGCAACGTTTTTTGTTTTAACTAGGGTATTTTCTGTGGCAAAAGATAACAGCCGCAAATTCAAACAGAATCAAATGATTATTTGCATATAGGCTTTAATTGTACAGTTCTCAAGACCTTTGTTTTTGGTGAAGATCGGTTATGGGAAAGGGGTAGTTTACCAGCAACGTTTTTTGTTTTAACAAGGGTATTGTATATGGCAAACAATAACAGCCGCAAATTCAAACAGAATCAAATAATTTTTTGCATACAGCTCTGATTTGTAGAGTACTCAAGACCTATTGTTTTTGGTGAAGATCGGTTAAGGGATAGGGGTAGTTTACCGGCAACGTTTTTTTATCAAGGGTAATTTTTTATGGTAAACGATAACAGCCGCAGATTCGAACAGAATCAAATAATGTTTTGCATACACCCCAGAATTGTAGAGTTCTCAAGACCTGTTGGTTTTGGTGAAGATCGGTTAAGGGAATAGGGTAGCTTACCTGCAACATTTTATATTTATCTGCTTGCAATTCGCATGTTTTATTCTTCATATTATTTGAATTAGCAGCCATCCTTACTATTTCTTTTACAAAGTTGCTAAACTGCTACAATTTTTGTTCAGACAAAGCTTTTCGTCATCTCTGACATCATCAGGTCTTGAACAACAAGATGACTTGGACCTGATGATGTCAGAGATGACGAAAAGCTTTGTCTGAACAAAAATTGTAGCAGTTTAGCAACTTTATAAAAGAAATAGTAAGGATGGCTGCTAATTCAAATAATATGAAGAATGCAACATTTTATGTTTTACAAGGGTAATTATTTCTATGACGAACGATAACTGCCGTAAATTAAAACAGAATCAACTACTCTTTTGCATACCTTTTTGAATTATAGAGAACTCAAGGTATGTTGATTTTGTTAAAGATCGGTTAAGGGAATGGGGTAGTTTACCTGCAACGTTTTATATTCTAAATAGGGTATTTTCTATGGCAAACGATAAGAGCCGCAAATTCAAACAGAATCAAATATTTTTTGCATACAACCCTGAACTGTAGAGTACTCAAGACATATTGTTTTTGGTGAAGATCGGTTAAGGGAAAGGAGTAGTTTACCAGCAACGTTTTTTTATCAGGGGTAATTTTTTTCTATGGCAAACGATAACAGCCGCAAATTCAAACAGAATCAAATAATGTTTTGCATACCTTTTTGAATTAAAGAGAACTCATGGTCTGTTGGTTTTGTTGAAGATCGGTTAAGGGAAAGGGGTAGATTACCAGCAACATTTTATGTTTTAACAAGAGAAATTTTTTATATGACGAACGATGACTGCCGTAAATTCAAACAGAATCAACTACATTTTTGCATACCTTTTTTAATTAAAGAGAACTCAAGGTTTGTTGATTTTGTTGAAGATCGGTTTAGGGGAAGGGGTAGTTTACCAGCAACATTTTATGTTTTAAGAAGGGTAATTTTTTTTTGACGAAAGATAACTGCCGTAAATTCAAAGAGAATCAAATAATTTTTTGCATACTTTCCTAAATTGTAGAGATCTCAAGGTCTGTTGACTTTGGTGAAGATCAGTTAAGAGATAGGGGTACTTTACCTGCAACCTTTTATGTTTTAACAAGAGTAAAGTACTTAATTTTGATAAATAAAGTATCCTAATAAGAAGCTCATAATAATCCACTGTAGAAACGTAGATGAAATATCTATAAATGAAGAGGTTAGGTGAACGGGGTGGGGTTAATTTTCTATAAATGAAAATTATAGTTGAAGGGAGAGGGGAGAATTTTGTATACGTGTAGTACGTTATCGGTAACAAAGTAGTAGTTCTTTGTTAAAATTCCTTCCCGGGCTGTTTAGCTTTAGTCCAATGTTAGTAGAGGGAAAATGCTGGTCCTGACTAACAAAGGATGCCGCTTTTCCCACGGTCCAAGATTTTTTCCCACGCTCTCCCCACCACCCCTGCACCTGCAGCATCCGCGAATTTCCACCAATAAAATTTCATACTGCCTTTCGCGCGCCAAGTTCAAAGAGATGCCGCCGTTCCCACGGTCCAAGATCTTTTCCCACGCTCTCCCCACCACCGCTGGACCTGCAGCATCCGCGAATTTCCGCGAATAAAATTTTTTATTTGATTTTTTATTTTTTTATTAAATTTATTTGCATATCAAGGGTGGGTGGGAGGTGGGGTGGGGTTCAATGGACCACCCGCATCCGTGAATATAATTTTTTATTTTTTTAATAAAGCTGATTTGCATATCAGGGGTGAGTGGTGGGTGGGAGGTTCCGACTTGATGCATTATAGTGTATATATTAAATATATGATCAGGGTTACCAACCTTGCATGAGTTCAAATTTGTTGTGTGTTATAATGTATATTAAATCTATATGATCAGGTTTACCAACCTATGTATGGGTTCAAACTTGATATGTGTGTGTATTATAGTGTATATTAAAATATATGATCAGGGTTACCAATCCTGCATTATTGTGTGTATAGAACAGATCTGCCAACATTTTTCTTCGGTGGGAAATTCAAACTATATTATAGTGTATAGTAAATTGTTGACGACTTCGATATTAACTCTCTCTCCCCTCCTCTCTCTTTGTCTCTAGACACAGTTGTCGATCACGATATAAACTCTCTCTCTCTCTCTCTTTATGTCATCAGTTTTACATAAGCGTCGTGCTACTTATGGATTATTGTAAGTAGCGATACTAAAGGTAATTAGTGATAGAAAGATTAACTATGCATGCACACACACACACACACACACACAAACTTAAATATGGTTTACAGACCATTGTAATTTTAGAAATTCATTTTTGCATTAATTAAATATATATCGTAAACAATGAAATAATAATAATATTTCGTCATTGTAAGATTTTAATAAAACAATTATCAGTTTAAATAATAATAATTTTTGTGATTGTAAGATACAACCTGCAAATTATTAAAATGTCTCTCTCTCTCTCTCTCTCACATTTCTGATTACTATACAAATAATTGCATGCATATTCGGAGGTTTATAACGAAATAAATTAAAATAAACCATAATTTGTTTTAAATAATTAAATATATATTTACAACACCGTACACAAACTTAAAATATAGTTTACAAACCACTATAATACAATTATTCAAAATACATTTTACATTGATTAAATATATATATATCACAAACAAACATTGTTATATATAAAATAAATACAATATTAATAATAATATTGTTTTAAATGATTAAATATATATTTACAGCACTGTACACAAACTTAAAATATAGTTTACAAACCGTTATAATACAATTATTCAAAATAAATTTTACATTGATTAAATATATATAGCACAAACAAACATTGTTATATAAAATAAATACAATATTAATAATAATTTTTGACATTGTAAGATTTTTAAATAATAATTTCCCGGCTGTAGATACAGTTCACAAGGAAGTTTATCTGTAACATTACAATACAGTCGATATTAGAATCACTGATACGATAAATATTCAATTATCACATGCACACACACACACACACAAACACACACAGTTAGTGGAAAGAATCAAATGCGTTAAGTAAGTAAACTTTTTCAAGTATGTGTCATTTTTCATAAGTTAATGTACTTTCAAATAATTTCTAATCAAACCAAATATTATTCATCGGAAATTTGTAAATACTGCTTAGAATCAATGATACATTTATCACATAAGTTAATGTACTTTCAAATAATTTCTAATCGAACCAACTATTATTCAATGAAACTAAATAGAATCAATGATACATTTATCATGTACATACAAATTCAATTATTAAAGTGTTAAGTACAGAGAGTTGAAACTACACACACACATACACACACACACACACACACACATCAATAAATTGTTTGTTAACACGATTGCTACTTACGACGTTAGGACTCAATCTCTACTTGTGTTGTTTGATTTCTCGTCCCTCGATACACTAAATGTAGTTCTTTAGGTTTGATATGTCTGAGCTCCTCATTCGTGAAGACACCTGCATACCTCTTGGGAAGATAGACACGATACTGGCGGTCGCCATCCTCCAACGTAGCAAGCACAGAGTTCCCATATTTTGTGTCCACATTTGTTAAGACCATGATGGGATATTTTTTATTCACTGTCAATTCTGAACATCGTTTGTACTCGATAGCACTTACAGCATTAAACTTTACAAGAAACGACATTATTAGAAGAGAGAGAGAAAGACACTAGTGAACACGTCTGTATCAAGCGAGAGAGAACCAAACAATGCCAGAATATTCGACACAAAAGGACAGTACAATGTGATAGTGGTGGTGGTGGTGGTGGTAACGTTGTCATCAGAAAAGTCGGTGTCCCACTTTCATTTGCATGTATGAACATGTCCCACAGACGAAATTAGAGACACCAAAATATAACAATGTCATTAGGAAAGTCCATTTTCATAAGGAAATAGTCACCGCTTACAGCTATGCATGTATGTACATGTCCACAACAGAATGAGAGAGATATAAATGTCATCATTCGCTGTGACCTACTTTCTAAATTTGTTACGTTAAAAATGTTTGTTTAAAGCAAAAATCATGAATCATCCATTCCCGAATAGCATGCACCTTATAGTTGGCACATCGGTCAGAAGAATTGAAATGTCTAAGACATTCTGTTCCATGAAATAGATACGGTATGTTTTTAGGACAACCAAAGTCATCGAGATTGATGATATTATTGTGTATTATCTTTGATTGCAAAAAACGTTTTTTCTCAAAACCCTTCACAAACACATATTTATATATACGTGTATGTGATGTTAACAATGAAACAAGATTGTCGTACGGTGTCTCTCCTTCGCTCCATCTAAGTCTATGATAATTTGACGTTAACCAGTGGTTTGTCCTAACGTATTTGGGATTCGTAATGGATGTAGCAGGCGGAGTCAAAATCCAATGTCTACCAGCAAATCTCAGAACGTCCATGATTGACAGTTCCTTCACAATATATTTTCCGTTGTCGTCGAAAAAGCACTGGAAGTCAATTATAACCGCAGTGTTATCCATAATACTGTAAGACAAAGAAACCACACATTACAAACTTATATATATATATATTATGTTTAAACACACAAATATCGTTGCGATATTAATATGTGAACTTACGTTTACAGACGTCTGGACTGAAGCACCGAGAGACGTCAACTGACGAAAGAAACAAGTGTTGAGGGGGGTTACTATACATGAAGACAAATTTTTTTAGCAGGTGGGGAGGTGTCGTCGTCGTTCTCCATGTTGATTCGGTGTATTCGATAATGACCGTATGCAAGCGTATCATAACCATTGTCTAATATATAGCGCTTATCATCATACGGTGACAACGCTTGCTTATTTACACGCATCGTGTACAGCGTATGATGATCGCTACGTAAACAAAGCGCACTGGTAGAAAACTGACAATGATCAGTGAGACACTTGCGATACATATCGTGTCGCAGACTCCTCTTAATCGCAACTCGAGGCACACCTTTACATACACGTTTTTGACACTCTTAGGTAGGATCTTCGTGGGCCACAAGGAACGAATAACATTTCGCACGGAGACCCACGAATTCTCTAATAGGACGACCACACGTTTCATCCTTGAACAGTCCGACAACCTTTTTGTTCTTAAGGCTATAACAAGGATGAGACGTAGGGTAATCCGATGTGTCAAAAACGTGTAGGTCCTTCTTCATGTCTGCATACAAGTCTGATGTTTGAATACTATACATCAGACTGTCTGTATCTGTCATTAACAATTTAACGTTGCGACCGTACTTGGCGACAGCATAACGATAATGAAAGTCGTACATTATCGTTTTGCTAACGTCAAGCACCGTGAAGCCGACATACACGGGACGGGAAAGAACAATGGATTTTTTACGGAGTGAGAGCCCCACCAGATCGTTCGTATAACGAATCATACGTTTTAGCCTAGGTGTGGAAACTAGTTTTTGAAGCCGTCGTTCATCCGAGACTAGTTCAAAGTCTATATGTTTCCGTACGTTCTCCAGCGACTTACCATATACGGCGTTGTTCATCAGTTTGAAAAGGTCTTTTTCAAAGCTGTTGACGGCTGCTTGCCTCTTGCGGGTGTTGAAATCGATAAACGGTTTCAACCAAGCGCTTTGCTTAAAACACAACACCCTATGAGTCGCTTTCAGCTCTAAGCCAAGACTTAAATACAATTTCAAATTTCGATAATGGAGAACGTAATTTTGTTTGTCCTCCAAAGTTGTTAACAACTTCTCTACGGATGACCCTGATTCGTTATACGATGATCTGTATATACTCTCGTGTAAACGTTTGGAAAAGGGAGAAAGGATATCGGGTGTTACGCGCTGGCGCACAGGTGCAAGCGGGTAGTCGGAATGTAGGTCGTGTAAGGTATTAGGATAGTGTAGGTTGACTTCGAGGATGTACCCGATGTCGGAATCATCAGTCACATTACGTACGTCCAAGGACTCGATTTCGTTACGATCGAGCCATCGGAAGTCTGCGTAAGGGAGTGGTTGCGACATGGCTGCACCGTATAAATTATTACAGTCCGTATACAGAATGAAGGAGGTCGGTTTCGATACATCGTACTGATCTGGAATCAGAGGATTGTTAGCGACTGCGTGACGGTTGGATATCATCGCGCAGCCTCCGCGGACCCCAGACTCGACGAACAGATGTTGATTTATCTCTATCAACAGCTCTAATTCGACCCCTGTCATTTTTAGCATCGCGTTCCAAGCGAGTCCGGGAAGAGAGTAAAAATTACACGGGTCCAAGCAGTAATCGCGTAAGGCCATGTCTCGGAAACTTTCAAAGACATCGGCCAGCAGCATTACGTCTGTCAACAAATACAAATCGTGGTAATCTCCAAACGTACGCATATTGAATTCACTCCACACGTTTTGTGCGTGCTCGTAATCTGCGTCCGAAATAGACGATTCCAACAACCGGTTATCAAAGTGTTCACGAGCGGGTAGACTTGTTTCGTTGAACCGATCAATGCTGTCAACGTGCTCGTAAGGGTATACCTCCTTGCGTACGAGCAGATTGGTCTGTTCGTCGAAACCCCGTCTAAGCATTTCCTCTCTGAGCAAAGGAAATTGGCTCCCGGACGTGGACAGATTGGTAACGAGTGTCTCCAGAGAGCGATTAAGAAATTGAAAGGAGTCTACGAAACGCAAGGGACCCAGGGAGAACGACACGTAACGCTCACTAGATGTTGCAATGTAGGATACGTGTTGGTCCTTATATTTTCCTAAACCCTGCATTAAATGGTGACAGTCGTAGCCGCGAAGGTTGTGAAAGAAGACGGGGATATGACGAGGCATCTTGTAGCTTAGATTACAGCTATTGTGGGCTGCTCCCAAGAATTTCCCCGTAAGATGACAATGATTGCGTACCTTGTCATCGTCTGTCAAAGGACGCTCACACAAATGACAAACGGTGGCGTTAGTGAATGCAACATTGTCATCATCGGACATAATTATTTGTACGTTATGTCGTACTACCTTCATCATATCCTCGGCGTCTTTCATCAACCACGAGAAGAAAGTGTCTACGACGTTTTCACCCCGATAAACTTTAGCCTCTCTCCAGAGGCTGTGCGCGTGATCGACGATAGCATAGGAGAAACCTGACGGAATATGCATCGCTTCGTATGATGTGGACGATACAGGAGGAGAAGTTATTTTCTGACGGGCACCGTTGCTATCAACTGAGTAGAATTCACCTAACTCGTGCACTGTCGTCGGGACGTTGTTACCAGGTGAACACGATTGAAGCGGAGTGATGAGGGACTCGAAGTCGGCGTAGACGGTAAAGGGTACTTTAAGACAGTGCGCGTAATTTTTAAATGACATAAACTTCTCCTCCTCTGTGGGCATTTTGGTTTTCTGCTCGCCGTAAGGTGTGCAGTAGGGGAGATGATCGGACAGACCATGTTCTGTGGAGAAACGATGCAGGCAGTAGTCGCAGTAAAATGATTTACGATTGACTTTTGTTAGGGAAAATAACAATTTATTAATGCTACTGATAAGACAGTAATGTTTTCGACTATTTGTATCGGACAGAAGCAAAAGATGATGTAATCTGTCCTTATTGGGGGTAATTCTTAACGGATAAACCTCATTTTTTGATTTGTTTCTGATATTGTCTTCTATATCATAGCCGAAAACGTTTATAGAAATGTTGGGATTTTGTGTTTCAAATTTAGAAAGTGAGTTTATAGAAACAGGGTACTCGATACCGGACATATTTATTGTGTTTTTGAATAAGATGTAGTTTGAAATAAATTCTTTATTACGTTCTTGAGGGTGTATGTGAGCTAGTACGGACCATAGAAAACACATTTCATCTTGGGAGTTATTGATGTTGACTACTGCCTTGGTGAGTGCAAGTTTTCGCGGGGTTGGAAGGTAGGAGGACGCTGCTAGAGGCCGGTACCGTCCAACAACCAGTTCCAGCTTCAGTACAGCATCCACCGACCATCCGCTCCCGTCACGGGTAAAATTGGATATGCTATTCATGATTTTATCGTAGGATTCACCGAGTAGACAGTTCAACTCGTCGTTGTCGTCCGTGAGCAACGTACGACAACGTCCGTGGAAGACGGCGTCTTTGGTTACCTCTTTTTCTTCGCCGCTGTCACCATCTAACACAGTTTTAGTGAAACGTATCCTGCACGCAATATGCCATTTGATACTGCGTAAACGTGCTTGTTCTGCCAGAATATCCTTGCACAATAAAGGTCGCACCTCAGTCATTATCGGTAATATATCTTGATCTTCTTCTTCTGTGTCCGTGTACACGGGCAGGTAATTAAAAGTTGTGAGGGATCCTCTAATACTGGTGTTTCGCACAATATAAAATCGTGTCATAACTGAAACAATAGAAACACATGTATTAGCTAATAGGAATGATGAATAACACACACACACACACACACACACACACAGAAATTCGTCTTTGTGGTAAATAAATAGATAGTACACGTTAGTAATACGTTAGTTTATTGCAAACTGTGAAGATGGCAGCTACTCCTGATTTTAGCATTGAAAGTGAAAGAAGAAAATCATTCAAGTATTGGGAAGTGACGTTTGTCAGCCCCGCCGAGTTAGCGTTTGCTGGGTTTTACTACTATCCGCTAAATTATGATGTTTGTGGACATAGTATGTCATTCATAGACGATAGAGTTAAATGCTTTTGTTGCGGAATTGAATTAGTTCATTGGAGAGAAGGTGACATACCTATGGTGGAACATGAAAAATTTTCTCCGTCATGTCAATTTCTAAACGATGTCAAGAGACAATACATTGGGGAGAAGGTGACAAACCTATGTCAGAACATAAAAAATTTTCTCCGCCATATCAATTTCTAAACACCGTCAAGAGACTATCTTGTACAGGTTAGACAGAGTTAATTCATATCAAACAAATTTGGTTTGCTGCATAATTATAGAGAGAGAGACAATTGGTTTTTAAAAAAATTTTTACCTTGTTGAGGATGTCCCTGTTCCTGCTGATGTTGTTGTTGTTGTTCTGGATTCTGTTGAAGGTCGGACATGATATTCAGACGAGAGAGTGAATACTGAAAAACAAAGAAACTGTTATAGATATATATAGTATTTTTAACGCTGGTATTATGTTAGTGTATCTTAAACCATGAACAACGCACGCAAGACTATAGCTCTAGAGCTACACAGAGCAGCGAGAAGGAATTTCGTTAGGCGCGCGGTTGAATTGAAGGGTCTACACGACTTGTACCAGGCGGATCTTGTGGAGATGATACCATACGCTCGAGTGAACAAAGGGTACAAGTACATGATGACAGTGATCAATGCGTTTAGCAAGTACGCGTACGCTGTACCATTGAAAACAAAGACAGGAAAAGAAGTAAAGCACGCACTAGAGCCTATACTAACTGCTAATCGAATGAAATATTTACAGACGGACAACGGGAAGGAGTATTACAACAGCACAGTACAAGCGTTGCCAAAAAAGTATAATGTGAAACATTACTCAACCTATAGTGAGAAAAAAGCTTCCATAGTGGAACGTTTTAATCGCACACTGAAGACACACATATATCGAGCTTTCAGCGAACAAGGACACTACCGCTGGTTGGATCTACTACCTACATTACTGAAATCATACAACAATACCACACACAGAACCATTGGTATGAAACCTAGTGAAGTGAATGACGCCAACGAACATATAGTGTTGGAACGAATAAGGAAGAACACAGCGCCTAAAATCAGTCCAACGAAACCACCCAAATTTAAAGTCGGTGACCGTGTTCGTATAAGTAAGCACAAAATGACGTTCGCCAAAGGTTATACACCAAATTGGACTAACGAAATATTCACTGTGGATAAAGTACAATCCACTACCATCCCAGTCACTTATCTGCTAAAAGATCATCTAAACAAAGTGTCGAAAGGTGGTTTTTACGAGCACGAGATTAGTAAGTCCAAAGTCGGCGACGTATACCTAGTGGAAAAGGTGTTACAACGCAAAGGTGACAGAGTGCGCGTTCGTTGGCTTGGTTTCGATGGTAAACACGATGCATGGATACATAAGAAAGATCTAATATAAAAAGGTGACAGCACGTGATGAAAACAGTATGCTTTCGGTATTCACAAAGATGAAGATTGTACAGCAAGCAAACAAATTACCAATAAAGGATATGGACTTTTTGGCTGGTGACGAAGACAGTACTAAACATAAACATGGACCGCTATTACCGAACAGTATTCGCTGTATCGTTACAGGTCCAAGTTCCTGTGGGAAATCAAATGTGCTATTCAACCTACTGTTTGATGCCAACGGACTACGTTTCCGCAACGTATACGTGTTTTCAAAATCATTATTTCAACCAAAATACAGAATGCTAGAAACAGTGATGAAATCACTCGCTGATGAAGGTTTAGGTTATCATGCATACAGCGAGAACGAAGAAGTCCCGCTACCGAGTGAAATCACTCGTCTCGACTCTGTTATCGTATTCGATGACGTATCGTGTGAAAGACAAAACAATATTCGAAAGTATTTTGCTATGGGGAGACATAGCGGTGTGGACACATTCTATCTATGCCAGACATATAGCCAGATACCGAAACAATTGGTACGTGACAACGCTAACTTGTTGATATTGTTCAAACAAGACGATCTAAGTTTACGACATGCATACAATGATCACGTTAACATAGATATGAAATATGATGCTTTCAAAGACGTCTGCATGGAAGCGTGGAAGGATCGTTATGGATTTCTAGTCATAGACAAAGACTCGTCAATAAATGAAGGTAGATATAGAATCGGCTTTGATCGATTCATAATTGTTTCCGGCGAAGTATAAAAGTGGTTGCACTGTAGTAATGTAATCAGTCCTCTTGCTAACACGCGATGGCGATGAATAAGGAGGAACGACTTGCGTATGATATAGATACGATAAGCGACAACATAAGGAAAAAATATCATGCATTACAACACGGTATCAGAGAAGGTGACGAGAAGTTTAGAAAAAATTACCGACCGATTCTGGAACCGTTAGAAGCTATTTCACGAAAGTTAAGTGGTGATATGATGGAGGAGGAGGAGGAGGAGGAGGAGGAGAAGCAGCAGATAAAACAAGAAGAGCCTACACAACACGTAATAACGGAAAACGAAAGTGGCACGCAGAGTCAAAACGCTTCTCATTTCAGTGACGAGGACGCCTGAAACCCTAACTCTTCACATTGCAGTGAGGATTCATTAGCAAACAAATATATGCGTTTGTGCGAATCGGCGGACTGTAAACGGATTATAGATCGTATGTATGGTGTTCGATACGAAGGTGGTAAATTTATGATAGGTGATTCAAATGTGAAAATCGATGATAACGACAACTTTCATGTAAAAGGAAAAATTTACGAGGGTACACCTGGTCTGTATGAACTTTTGTTTATGAAACTACCGAAAAAATACAATAAGGACGATATGAGGAAATATAAGTCCCTACTACTAGCAACCAACGGACACAAACAAAAATATAAACACAATACGCGAATAAACAGTAACAGTGGCGTCAAGTACCGACTAGTAATATCTAAATTGTTTGCACGAAAACGTACAGGGAGTGGCTATATGGAGATGAAACCGAACACTGCAATCGATTACGTGCATTGGGATGATCCTAACGAGTTGGTTAATAGATTGAGACTGTTAATGGCGTCTCAAAATAGTGGTCATACTGGTCATAGGAATGAAATCGTTTCGATATTGGAAGAATTACGCGAAGTCGGCATTATCATATAAAAGCAGACGCACCGTTCTATAACCACCAGTTCTTCATAAATATGAGTGTAGACAAGTTCGGTAGACACGACAGCGCTGTAAGAGTGCGAAAAGAAACTCATCGAAGTCTGCGTGAGGATATCGGTTTAGGAGTGACTAACGACGGTCACTTTGATGTGAAAAACAAAAAGGTACGCAACTTGGGTGATCCTGAAGAGTTGCACGATGTTGTTTCTTTACAGTACGTAAAGGACGCATGCTTACAGTACAAGAACGACGCTACCGTAGACGCAAAAGATCATCGAATAATAATGCTAAACGATCCGCTTAAATCAAGAGATGCAGCCACAAAACGATACGTAGATGAGGAGAGTTTGAAAAAAGATCGTGCAGGTAACGTAATCGTTAATGACTGCCGACTAACGCGTGTGCAAGCGCCTGTTGACTTCAAAGACGCAGTGAATTTGGAATTTTTACACGCACACACAATCAGTTTGCAAAACGATGCTTTCTACGCTGCCGGAAGACAAATTACGAATATAGCGAACGGTGTCAATGACAAAGACGCAGTCACTGTACGACAAATGCACGAATTAAAATTACATATAAAGACCGAATTGTACAAGGTCACTCAGGTATTTCACGCTCATATAATCAATCTAATAAAGTTTGTCTATAAATATCAAGACAGCGCGACACAGCGTTCAGTCCTGTCTGAATATATTGAAGAGGTAGGGCGTTTAATAGACGTTCTCGATACGGAAACGGAAATCAAGGATTGGAGATCTGTTTACAAGAATGCACGTACTTCGTAAGAAAAGAATGGGGCGTGGTGTAATTGGAAAAATACTTAAAAACACTGTGCCCGCTATCGTTTCGTCAGTACCTACTTTGATTAATCGAGCGGTGGACGCATTACCAGTAGAATTACACCTACCCGGCTACCGATTCTGTGGACCTGGAACAAAACTCAACGAGAGATTGGCACGTGGCGAGCGCGGAATCAACGAGTTGGACGAAGCCTGTCGCGAACACGATATCGCCTACGCAAGGTACAAAGACAACAGTCGAAGACGTATAGCTGATCGCGTTCTTGCCGACAAAGCGTGGGAACGAGTGAAAGATTGGAATTCCGGTGTTAGTGAAAGAGCGTATGCTGCTGCTGTAGCCGCCGCAATGAAAGTGAAGTCGGCAGTGGGTGGAGGGAGCTCGCGTAGTGGTTGCAGAAAAAAGAAGAAGGGTTCAGGAATTAAACGTCAATCCGCGAACAAACGCAAAACAACCCGCAAACGCAAAACAGTCCCAAGGCATAAACGTAACAATAAAAAAATAGCGTCAGGTCTATACCTACGACCTTACAGACAAAAAAACTAATTTGCATACCAGTGCGTGCATTGTCTGACAGTGATTTGTATGTGTACGCAAAACTTTTGAAAATACCTTATTTCAGAGGAGTTTTTATGCGTAACACTTTACCACACACACGACCATGGAAGAATGAGAGTGCAGTTGTTAATCTGGACAGTGCAAAAGGACCTGGTACGCACTGGGTTTGCTACAGGAAGCGAAACAAACAAGTTTACTACTATGATGCGTATGGTAATATGCAGCCACCTCTTGAGCTGACACAGTATTTTGGAACCGACACTGACATTTACTACAATTACGAGCGTGAACAGCCACCACACGCAGTCATCTGCGGGCATTTATGTTTGGACTTCTTAACGCGTGAGTGATCAGTAAGCGACAAGATGTCTTCGCTGTCGGTCACCTTAACAGGTACGAATGCTGCTGCTCTTGTATGTGACTTTTTCCCACCTCTCGAACTAACAAACGGCGAATGGTATGTAGGTCTATTGGACTTTACTACATACAACAGTATACCGAACGTGATTGAGGGAAAAAACAATGTGTTTCCAGTACTACGGGACGGAACAACGTGGGACTTGATAACTTTACCTACAGGTGCTTATGAAATCGGTGACATAGAAGCCTTCCTCAAAAAGCAGTTAGGAGACTCAAAGATTAGTCTACGTCCTAACAACAATACACTGAAATGTGAACTGACTTGTGCATTGGATATTGACTTTCAACAAACAGTGTACGGTATCGGTGATATGTTGGGTTTCAAGGAAAAGCGTCTGCTTGAAGCGAATAAAACTCACACGTCTGACGCCACAGTTAACATTATAAAAGTGAACAGTATACTGATAAGGTGTAATATAGCGCAAGGATCATACAAGAACGGTAAAACTGAGCACACGCTGCACTCGTTCTATCCGTCAGTCGAACCAGGATTCAAAATAATTGAATCGCCTACAAACGTCATATACCTACCTGTGAATGTGAGTCGTTTGGACAACATAACATTATCTTTACACGATCAGGACGGTGACGTAATAGATTTTCGCGGAGAAGTCATCACTGTGCGTTTACATCTAAAACGACTATAGACATGGGCTTGTACTTTGTTTCTTCGCCACCGCTGCTACCACAGTCGTCAGTAATAAAAAAAGAAGAAGAAGAAAGATCAGTTAGGAAACGCATCAGTACTCGTTCGAAACTGAAACGATTAACATCAGTTAACCGTCGTTTCCTGATTTCACTGGGTTTTGTTGTTGTAAACAAGTAACATGGCGAGTGGAATATTATCAGTGGAGCAGCAACCGTTCTTTGAAGACAGTATCACACACTTTTCATTTCACTCACACGCACCGTACGCAACAACAAGATATGGAAACAATGATGAAATACGTGTGCCAATACAACAACAGGACGTCTTTACACTGCCGTCAGAAAGTTTCCTCTACATCGAAGGCAAGTTGGTTAAAAACCCTAGTGCGGCTGCAGATACTGCACTGAATGTGGAACTGGTGAACAATGCTATAGCATTTCTCTTTGAAGAGATTCGTTACGAGTTGGCCGGAGTGGTAGTGGACCATACCAGAAACGTCGGTGTTACGTCAACTATTAAAACTTTTCTATCACTCAACAACAACACACGTAACGCAATGGAAAACGCAGGTTGGGTGGCGCCGACCACGAATGTACTAAAAGTGAATGATGACGGCGAATTCAACTTTTGTATACCACTGAAAATGCTAATGGGATTCGCAGAAGACTATACACGCATCGTGCTGAACGTGAAACAAGAACTTATACTCCTACGCACATCTACCGACATAAACGCTATGGTTTTAGTAAGCGGACAAACGACTGCTAATTGTGTTCTTGAACTAGATAAAGTTTACTGGAAAATGCCTTATGTACATGTAGCTAATGCGTACAGATTACCACTGTTACGACTCATAGAGAAAGACCACCCGATAACTATGCCTTTTAGGACCTGGGAGTTGCACGAGTATCCTGCCTTACCACAGACTAAAAGGCAGAATTGGATTGTCAAGACCTCGAGTCAGCTAGAAAAACCACGCTTTTTTGTGTTAGCGTTTCAGACAGCAAGAAAAAATGTACTGACAGCACGCGCCGATGAATTTGATCACTGTAACGTGATCAATGCGAGACTGTTTCTAAACGACAAGTATTATCCTTACGATAATTTAAACTTGGATATTGGGAAAGACCGTTTTGCATTATTGTACAATATGTACGCCAGTTTTCAAAGTTCGTATTACCACCGTTTAGACGGCAGCCCAGTACTGACACCGGAATTATTCAAATCAAAAGCCCCGCTGTTTGTATTCGATTATAGCAGACAAGACGATGCACTTAAGTCTTCAGCAGTTGATGTACGTTTAGAATTTGAATCGTCAATGAATTTTCCTACACAGACGACTGCCTACTGTATGATACTACATGATTCGCTTGTAGAATATACGCCATTGTCCAACACAGTACATAGACGTGTTTAAGACTTATTTTATACGTATTTTGTAAATACTAGTTTTAAATATATATTTTCATATTTGTAACATTATAATATTGGAGCTGTGTGTGTGTGTGTATTTTAATTGTAAAACTAGTTTAGATATATTTTAATACTTAGATATATTTTCATACTTGTAACACTATAATCTTGGAGCTGTGTGTATGTATTTTTAATTGTAAAAACTGTTTAATATAATCTTGGAGCTGTGTGTATGTATTTTAATAAAATGTATATATTACACGCACTTTATTATTATTTGTATAACCCACTCCATAATGTATACTTACTTACTTGCAGCAAACTAGCGAGCGTTGTCCACACACAAACGTACCCTTAAATGACGGACGGACGTTGTACGCTTAACATTCAGCTATACCTAAAATATATCTTCAATTAGAAGTGAGACATAATAATTTGATCATACACACACGCGTGCGCACACATGTATTAAATTCAATAAATAATAATGCGCTTGATGATGTTTTAATGCAAATAATTTAGGAAAGTCTACATTCCACTTTCATAAGGAAATGGTCACCGCTTACAGCTATGCATGTCCACAACAGAATTAGAGAGATATAAATGTCATCATTCGCTGTGTCCTGCTTTCTAAATTTGTTACATTAAAAATGTTTGTTTAAAGCAATATTTCAGAGAATTGTAACAGACATAATAATAATAATTTGATCATACACACACACACACACACACACACACACACACATGTATTAAATTCAATAAATAATGCGCTTGATAATGTTTTTACGTTTAAATAAATCTGTACACTCACCAACTAGTATGTGTGTTGTCTATACACCCTTAATGATGAAAGTTGTGTGTATACTGAAGACATACAATACTACAACAGTCTTTCAACTATTTAAAAAAATGCAGTGATAGCTTTCATGCAGGCAGTCAAATGAGAAATTGCCACTATAAAAAAAAAAAAAAATACGGTAAGAATATATTTCAGACAATTGTACCAGACATAATAATTTGATCATACACACACACACACACACATGTATTAAATTCAATAAATAATGCGCTTGATAATGCAAATAATTTTTACGTTTAAATAAAATCGGTACATACAATAAAATTAATATAAAAATACATTAAGAATATATTTCAGAAAATTGTAGCAGACATAATAATAATTTGATCATACACACACACACACACACACATGTATTAAATTCAATAAATAATGCACTTGATAATTTTTACGTTTAAATAAAATCTGTACACTTACCAAAGAAGATGTGTATACTGAAGACACGTAAGACGTACAGTATCAGCATGCGCAAGCAGACAAATGAGAAATTGTCGCTAATTTACTTTGCGTATATATATTGTACACTGTAGTGGGGGGAAAGCTCGTGTGTGTGTCCGTTTTTAGAGTAATTACTGTCAGCGGTGCTAATGCTTGACAGGTGTCAAATTAGAAAGTAGAGCGCCTGATTTAGACAACGTACACAAGGTTAATTACCTCTGGTTTAAGTTATCGAATAATAACTATATCTAATTCTGTATCGCTGTGTGTGTGTGTGTGTGTGTGTGTGTGTGTGTGTGTGTGTGTGTGTGTGTGTGTGTGTGTGTGTGTGTGTGTGTGTGCGTGCGTGCGCGTGCGTGCACACTGAATATACTTTTTAATGACGAAATATTATTATTTCATTGTTTACGATATATATATATATATTTAATTAATGCAAAAATGAATTTTTTAAAATTACAATAGTCTGTAAGGCATATTTAAGTTTGTGTACTGTGACAACGTAATCGCTTTGAATAAGGGAATTCTTGTCAACGTTTGCAGCGAGAGAGAGACATACACAATGTGTGTGTGTGAGCAGCACGTACATCGTCCGATAGCGATTTGTATGTGTACACAAAACTTTTGAAAATACCTTATTTCAAGGAGATTTTTTTATGCGAAAGAGAGACATACACGCACAGGTAATTACATTATAAACTAGGAATTGCTTCCGACGTCTGCGAGCGAGAGAGAGACATATACAATGTGTGTATGTGTACACAAAACTTTTGAAAATACCTTATTTCAAGGAGATTTTTTATGCGTAACACTTTACCACACACACAGACTTGGCAGTATATTAATTTCTAAATCGTGATCAATGACTGTCATGTGTCAAAAAAAATTAGAAGTAGGACGCAACGAGGTAGGTGATAAATATATTTCCTGGTGATTACATTTTAGTATCGCTACTTACAATAATCCATAAGTAGCACGACGCTTATGTAAAACTGATGACATAAAGAGAGAGTTTATATCGTGATCGATAACTGTGTCTAGAGACAAAGAGAGAGGAGGGGAGAGAGAGTTGATATCGAAGTCGTCAACAATTTACTATACACTATAATATAGTTTGAATTTCCCACCGAAGAAAAATGTTGGCAAATCTGTTCTATACACACAATAATGCAGGATTGGTAACCCTGATCATATATTTTAATATACACTATAATACACACACATATCAAGTTTGAACCCATACATAGGTTGGTAAACCTGATCATAGAGATTTAATATACATTATAACACACAACAAATTTGAACTCATGCAAGGTTGGTAACCCTGATCATATATTTAATATATTCACTATAATGCATCAAGTCGGAACCTCCCACCCACCACTCACCCCTGATATGCAAATCAGCTTTATTAAAAAAATAAAAAATTATATTCACGGATGCGGGTGGTCCATTGAACCCCACCCCACCTCCCACCCACCCTTGATATGCAAATCAATTTAATAAAAAAATAAGAAAATAAAATAAAAAATTTTATTCGCGGAAATTCGCGGATGCTGCAGGTCCAGCGGTGGTGGGGAGAGCGTGGGAAAAGATCTTGGACCGTGGGAACGGCGGCATCTCTTTGAACTTGGCGCGCGAAAGGCAGTATGAAATTTTATTGGTGGAAATTCGCGGATGCTGCAGGTCCAGCGGTGGTGGGGAGAGCGTGGGAAAAAATCTTGGACCGTGGGAAAGGCGGCATCCTTTGTTAGTCAGGACCAGCATTTTCCCTCTACTAATGTTTTCTGAAAAACCAGACTTTTCGGCAGTGCCATCGACTGCCATCGTCAGTGAAAATCGAGTGCGAAAACGTGAGGTGGTATACGTTAGTGACCACAGTACTGTGGTTAAGGCTGAAGCAATAAGTAGAAAGAAGTAGTTTCTATGGAAATATTTCATTTCGAATATGATTTTAAATATAAATCTTAGAACATGGAAGTCATGTATGGTTCTCCATACCGATATTTTCTTTTCACAGTAAGCTTTCATTCTTTCATTTTCTCTCTCTCTCTCTCTCTCTTCTTCAGTGATTTCACCTCGCCTCCCTTACCTGTTGACCTTTTATTCAGCTTTGAAATTCATTTGTTATTTTTCTGTACTTATTGCTGTCTCTACTTCGTCTATATTTGGAATCTGTTCTAAATCTATCTGTACTACTTTATGCCATCCAATTCTTGTTTTCATTTTTCTTGCATACTAAATATATTTTTCGTTAATCTTTTATTTTTATTCTTAACAAATGTCCATAAAATTTTAATTTTCTCTCTCTCTCATTCGTATGGAAAGTTCAGAGAAATCTTTGTAAACTTCTTCACTTAATCCCACTAATTTCAAATCTTTAATTTTGGGAGACCAATATTTCTTTTAATATTTTCTTTTCTACTATTAATATTTTTTTTCTGACCAAAAAACTTTCAAGCATGCACATGCATGTTAGGCTTCAAGACATATTACTGCTTTATAATGTCTTAATTTTTTGTTTCTGCTTATGACTTATTTGTTATAAATATTCGCTCATAGACAGTATATGTAAAGTTTATGTATGTTTCCATAAACATGAATATGTGTCTAATACTTTTCAAAAAATGTAACTGATAACAATAAGTAAAGTTTTTTTGTAAATATAGCTTACAAACATTTTGAAGGTGATCCAAAATTTTCAAGGAGTTTTGAGAGATATTAATTCTGCCAAATTATTGAAGACACCGGTACCGAGTTTCTATTTTGAATAAAATTTCCCGTAACTTGATCCCCACATTCATTTTTACAATTTTCTTAAGATTTTAGTTCAACCTTCAGCCCGTAGTGCCTCTAAAATGTATATACCAACGCTACTTTTGGATTTGGATTTAAATTCCCTTAAGTGTGACATTCAACTGGATTTTAATCATTTTTTAAAATTTGTTATTCCTTTTTGGTCATCAAATTTTGGAATCTCTTAAACTGTACGCTATATTAAGATTTTCGTTAAAATTATCTTTAATATGATGATCGACATGAATTTTTGCAATTTTATCAAAATTTTGACAGACTTTTTGGACTCTGGTGTTTGAAATTTTGAAAAATGAGCACTATATTCAGTTTTTGGTTAAAATCCTCTTTAATATGATATCCCGCATGATTTTAACGATTTTTCACAATTTTCACCCTCTCTCATTTTTGCCTCCACCCCGACTACCTTTAGGAGGATCAATCTCAAAAACATAGAGTTCTGTAGGGTAAAAGTATGAAAAAGCATGCCCACTTTTACGAAAATCGGTTGCTGTATTCAAAAGTTATCGTGAGACATACCCCAAATATACAGATAGATGATAGATGAACAAATGCCACACGGTCGCTTCACTCGTTCAATAATACGTAGAATAGGACTACACAATAGCAAGATACGTATGGTAACCAATAAGTAATGGCCTATATCAGTGTGGTCCAACTGGCGGCCCGCGGGCCACATGTGGCCAGCGACGTCTTTTTCTCTGGCCCTCGAAGGGACTAGGTCTTTACGCCCCCCCAAAATAATTTGTTTTTAACCAATTTAATAATAAAAGACATGAGTGGATGAAGGTGATATGTAGCATTTTCTTTAATTTTGATTTTTTTACATGAATGAAGGTGTTATGTCCATATATGCATTCTGTCCCATTAAATCTTCGCAAAACTAGCTTATCTAGAGATTAGATCTCATAACTAAACTAAGAACTAAATATTTTAAAAAGAATCATAGAAACTTTGGAGCTAGTTTCTGTAAAGTTATGAATTACCGACATACCACCTTCATCCACTCATGTCTTCTTATTAGTTTCCAATGGCGGAACATATTACGTTCAACAAGTGAGCAACAAACATAGAGGTTGGACCCGGGTCAAATCCATTCGAAAGTTTTGGTCCTCCGTTTTTGTTTTGTTTGCGTTCTGCCAGCTTGGTGACTGCGAGCGGGGCGGCGGAGGGAAGTTAGCTTACCGCCCGCTCCTCTCTCCACGCAAACCTGCTTTGATATTTCTTCAAACACGTGTCAGTTGAAAGCTAGTGCTAGACTGCAAAGTGTGTGAAACAGAGGTTCTGCTAAACTTTTTATTTGTTTTTTATTCAGTTTGTGCAGCATTAATCATGAGTACTTCAAACAAAAAAAGAAAAGTGGAGCTGGACAATAGAAAATTCAATGAGAGATGGGAAAATGAGTTTTTGTTTACGGATTTTGGAAGTAAGCCACAATGTTTAGTTTGTTTGCAAGTGGTGTCGGTAATGGAAGAATATAATATTCGTCGCCATTATGAAAGTACGCATAAAGTGAAATTCGGAAGTGTTAGTGGCGAGGCGCGACTTAGTTTGGTCAGGGAACTTAAATCTAAGATGCAGAAACAAAAAAAACACGTTTTTTAAAGCAACACATGTGCAGAAATCCAGTCTACAGACGTCTTACGAAGTTTGTGCGATAATGGCTAAACATCAAATGCCATTTAGGTCGGGTGAATTAATCAAACAGTGTGCAATTAAAATGGCGAATTCTTTTGGCGATGAGAAGGTTGCTAAAAACTTTGAAACCGTGTCTCTCTCGCACCAAACTGTTTCGAGAAGAATTCTATAAATAAACGAACAACTTGACACACAGTTGAGAAAAGAAATAACAAAAAGTGAATATTTCTCTATCGCTTTGGATGAAAGCACAGACATTACAGATGTATGCCACTCTTAGTTTTTATAAGGCCAGTTGATAACAAATTTTCCATCAAAGAAGAACTACTTGACCTAGTGCCACCGCCTACTAGTGCGAAAGGCTCTGATATCTACAATGCTCTTGTGTCAGTTGTAGATAAGTATGGTGGATTTCCAAATGTTCGTGTGTAGTGACGGATCAGAGCATGTTTTAACATGTTAACTGGGCGACATAAATGTCGCCCAGTGATGGGCTGTGGCGCCGGGCGGGCGGGGCGCCGGCAGCGGCAGTAGCCTACTGCACCGAAAAAGGGTGCTCATCGTTGCAATTTACGGTTCTTGTTCAGGTTATTTTACTCCAACCAGGGTTGGGTGAACAGGGTGCCACGGCTAGTAGTCTATGAATTTCATTCATATTCAATGAAATATTATTTAAGAGATAATTTACCTCTAACACTAATTAATAAAGCAGCCATACTTACTTTCAAATTTAGTTTTATTTCTTACCTATAAATTACTACTTTTAGTATTGTTTATTTTTCTTGTTATGTCGTAGTACAATACTACAACTGTACAAATGTATTGGTGACTGGTGAGGCATTTACCCTAAAGCGATGAACACTTTGTGAGAGGGGGGCGCTCAGCGGGCGTAGAAGGGGCGCCAGAGTATAGTGTCGCCCAGTGAAAATTCCTTAAAATATGCTCTGTGACGGATGGTGCGAAATGTATGACTGGTAAGAACACGGGTTTAGTAGGGTTGTTGAGTAAAACTGGTGTTAATGTATCCTTCTTACACTGCATTATTCATCAAGAGGTTCTCTGCAGCAATTTTGTTAAACTGAATGAGGTGATGAAAGATGTCACAAGAATTGTGAATTTGATTAAAGGTGGAAACCGCGCACAAGGCCACAGAAAACTGGTGCAATTTCTCCAGGATCTATCTGCGGAATGTTATGACATTCCCCTGCACTCCGAAATTCGCTGGCTAAGTGCTGCAAAACCCCTTAAAGCATTTTCTCCATAAGAAATGAAGTCTGTCAATTCTTAGAAGCCAATGGAAAGGTTGACGATGAAACTATTAAAAGACTTAAGAACGAAGAATGGCTCTGCACATTAGCTTTCCTGACAGACTTAACAGAACATTTGAACACCCTCAACTTAAAACTTCAAGGAACGAAACAAAATATTTGCCAACTCGTGAGCCATATTGAAGCTTTCAGGAAAAAAGTGACAATTTTTGAAGAAGACTTGAAGAAATCTGACTTAAAATTCTTCAAATCATGCAGTGAAATGAAAAATGAAAACTCTTGTGCCGATTTCACACAATTTGGACATTATTTTACTCAGCTGAGGGAAGAATTTGAAGTACGATTTTCTGACTTTGATAATTTGAAAACCACGTTCCAGCTTTATGTTGATCCTATGACTGCCAAGATTGAAGACCAAGATCCTGAACTTCAGATGGAACTGTGTGAGCTTTAAAGCAACTTCTTACTAACTTCAAATACAAGTTTGAAATGTGAAGAATTTTGGAAATTGGTGATTACTAACAAGTACCCTAAGCTTCACAACTTTGCCTTAAAAGTGACTTCCATGTTTGGAAGTACATACATTTGTGAGTCTGCTTTCTCGACAATGAAATCGCTGAAGTCGAAACAGAGGAATAAGTTATCCCAGGAAGCCCTGAAATCCACCCTCCGAATTGTGACAACAGAGATGGAAGCAGACATCCCAACCCTCGTTGACATGCACTCTGCCCAATCTTCTCACTGAATCAAAGGTAAACTAGTTTTAAATTTAGTTTTAAAATACTGAACCCATGAACTGGCAGATGATTGATATTGATGGCTTTTGTGTAAATAAAAAGTAATTTTGCATCTTGAAGGAAGAGTTATCAGTTTCATAATAATAATAATAATAATAATAATAATCTGAAGTAAAAATATAATATTGGCCCTCGATGTGCTCTCAGAAAAAAATCTGGCCCTTCACTACAAAACAGTTGGACCACACTGGCCTATATGATCCGTCCTGTTCTTTACGTAAATAATGTGCGTGCGTCCCCCGGACGAGTCCGATAAATTTTATGTAGCCCACTTAGCTCAGTTCATGTGTTCATGACGGATTTTACGAAATGAATTTGCTGCTTACGTATTTTGTAAAATCATAACTAATTAGGCTAATTATGCCTAGTTAAAACTAAGTTAGGTTAGTCGAAACTAATTAAATTACGAGGAATTTTGTGTGAGTTTGCCGTGGTAACAGTTGTTTTAAGAAATCTAGCACCCCATCAAAATTCTGTTTATCTTCTTCTCAAGTTAAAGGATTACAGATTAGCAGTTAATCATCCCAGAATTATTATTCTTCCTTCAGCTTGCCGACAATACTACTCCATGCTATCTTTACACCTCTTGGCATTCACTCCCACTGTTCTAATGTCTTTCAAAACATCGTCCCTCCGTCTTTTTCTTGGCCACCCTTTTGCTCTATAACATTTAAATGTAAATTACACAATTCTTTTTTGGTGTATTTGCAAAAATTTCATTGTTTCAAAATTTCTAATACAGATCTTTGTCTTTTGCATAGATCTCTGTACTTCATTATGTCCGCATACCCTATTAAATTAGCCTAACTAATTGATGGTTCATTCTTCTTTTGGTTCATTCATTCTCGATTTCTGTTCTTGTCTTGTACAGGTCTATAGCTCTTCCTCAATATTTTCTATCGAATTCCAGATAGTGACGTGTGACTTAATCCATGCGTCACTAAGTCACCATAGGTAATGCAAGTCTAAATATAAAAATACATTTTGATTTAACATCCCAGGAGAGAGTCGACTGCAGCGACGCGTCAGTGGGAGACTTTACTGGCTTTACTCCGGGGACTACCACTACCCAATCAGCGGAGTCCGAAGTCTCCATGACAAGGGTGTCCGGCTCCTGCGGAGGAATCAGGATGACTGGCCGACTAGCGCCGTGCAGCCGGAAGGTCCGGACCTTGTGACTGATGTCGACCCCAACAAGGTCCGGTCACGATCTTTCGCAGGTCGGAGGGTACCCGGCTAACCCAAGTGGCTGACCTGAGGAGGGACTCGTCGCTGCTGCACAGTGCTTGAGGAGTGCTATCAGCTGGATTACTGCAGACTAGCTCTGCTCTTTGCCCAGCGGGTGTTCGGGGTTCGAACTGCGATACCGCTACAGTTACAACAGAATCGGCATCTCTATTTGTTACCCCTAGACTCGGAATTCTCGGATGCCGCTGGGTTGCGCTACTCAGACGATGTACCTGGACTCTGCGGCAGGTCCAAGTTTGTATGTTTCTCTTCTGGTTGTCTTCTTGCGGAAGGCAAGGCAGGTCAGTGTCCGTAGGTATAGTTTTGACGTCTTCAGCTTATTGGTGCGGCTTCTTCTCCTTCCTCGCACTTTTGGATGATGACTGCCACTGAATTTCAGGTCGAGGTCGGTCAGGAAGAGGCTGGCCCTATTCTGCGTAGATTCATCCACGTTGTTCCCTCTTTACGATGCAGATGCAGAATGATCTCTGTCCACCATCCTCTTTTTAAAAGTTAACTAGAATCCAAGTCCAGGTGTACAAAGCAGCAGCTTGACATGCCCGGGTGGTCTCAGTGTTCGGTTTTACTTTGCTTTATATAGTGAGACATCTTTGAACCTGTGGCTTAATTGCAACGTCTAGGACCGGCACGATGACTGCCAGGTGAAAAGAATGCTGGTGGTTCTGAAAGGATACCTAGACTGGGAAGGGATACGCCAACGTGGTTATAAGCTAGATAGCGCCGGAATTTAGAATAATAAATTTTTAATGCTTTTGTAGCACTGCCTCTGGCGTCGATTCCGACAGAAAATGCCGCTCATCTCGGACAAAGCAGGCAGGTGCCTTGAGGCGTTGGTCGCTCTACGCAAGGCAGAAGGTGGCAGTGGCAAAAGGTGGCTGTGCCAAGCAGCGTGCTAGAGACACATTTGGGGAAAGAGCTCCCTGAGGAGGTATGGTTAAACGGAGAGAGAAGGAAGTTGCCCGGGGCTATTCAGAAATACCTTTAGCGAGGCTGACATTGCGAGGGGGTCATCGAGGACGTTTGACTCTCATTGGGGAGTGAAGGTTCAGACGTACTGATGGTTCGTAGGTAAGGGAAGGAAGACGTGGGTACCGAAGCAAAGAGAGCTGCGTGAGGGACTGAACAAAGGCAGCAAGAGTAGAAAATGAGAGACCTTCACGAATTACATCATTTCTAATAAACCATGGATATTCCGACAAGAAATGTAGTGTTTTGGATTGGAACTGTTCTAACTTACACCTGTTGGTGCTCGACGAGAGCGACCGCCGGGCTTGTGCAGCATAGGTCAGTACCTAAAGAAACAGAAGGTAGGTAGTAACTTTAGTGTGCAGAGCTAGGCGGTTGATACATGAGAGCACAGGAAACAGTTTGTCTCGGACGCCACGAGCCTTGTTGAGGGTATCAGTCACGTGGGTGTTGGAGACAAGGTGCCGGTTCAGCTGGACACCTAAATACTTCACTGACCCCTTCTGGGTGTTAGGCCATCCTTTTAGGGAGAGGGATTGGCATCGAGTCATGGACTTACGAATGAAACAGATTGCCTCGAATTTCTCCGTATTGATCGCCACCCTCCCTCTTCCTTAGCCAGTCCGGAAGCAGATCCAACTGACGATCCAGATTTGTACTTGCAAATTGGGGGTACAGTGAGCTGCAATGAACATAGCATCGTCGGCGAAGAGGGACAACGTGACTCCGGATAAAACCGGCAGGTCGTTCCTGTACACGAGGTACAAAACAGGGCCGAGGACAGAACCCTTCGGGACGATAACAGCGACGGGTCGAAGTGAAGAACAGGACCCGTTGACGTTAACCCTGTGCGGTTACTGATGTAGGATCGCGGAAAATCCGCAATGAACGGAAGAATGGGGGAATTGGCCAATTTGAAGAGAAGGCCTTCATACCACGCTCTATCGAAGGCGTTGCTCACATCCAACAAGACATCGCCCGTAGACTCTTTCTTTTGGCGGCATCAGACAAATGCGTAACAACGCGTACTACCTGCAACGTTGTCGAGTGCTCTCTGCGAAATCCGAACTCTTTGCTGCATAAAATTATCGAACAGCGACGAGATAGAAGCCATCAAGAGACGCTCAAACGCCTTCGAGTTTACTGGCAATAACGAAATAAGACGATAGCTGTCTGTAAGCATTCGAGACTGCGGAGTTTTGGAATCATACATATATTGGCAGTCTTCTACAGGCGGGGTAAGTATTGCAGTCGAAGACAAGAGCTGAACAGTTCAACAACCAGTTCAACGCCTGAAGCTAGGAGATATTGTATAGCTGCGGCCCCGATCCGTCAGGACCCGGGGCGCGACGGTAATCCAATCGACAGGAAGACAAAACTAGTTCGTCCCTGTTAAACAGGCAGGGAGTTTTGTGGAGGGAGGAAAAAATATTCTGATAGGTAGTCTCGGAAAACTACCGAATGGGCAGGGCCCGAGACGCCTCGGTGAACGGTAAATTGCGTCTCCATGGAGTTGGCGAAGACCTTGGCTTTGCTTTTTGCCGAAGACATAACCCCGATCGAGGTTTCCAGTGGGTTATGAGTTCTCTTCTCGCGGGTCAGTCTACTCGCCGCTCTCTCAGACGAAGGCGATAAGATTTTACGTCCTGCAAAATTTGCTGGACGTATAGAGACGGCCTGAAAACGCCGCTTAACGGCTTGATCTCGGGTTCTTTGCCATCTGCGGTGGAACTTGCACCTGGAATTGGGAACTTCCGGAGGAAGAGCCGATTGCGATGGTTCAGCTCAATCGTATGATTGTCGATCCATGACACCTTGTACCAAATCCTAGAGGTGTGTCTCACCGAGTCCCAGATTGTCACAAATAATAGTCGGGTCCTCTGAGACAGAAGGAAACGTTTGAGACAGCTCGTCGTGGTAGGAGCGCTAATCGACCCTCCTAGCAAGACGATTTGGAAGTCGGGGTAACAACGACAATTCTTCAACGGCAATAAAACAGGAGACTGTGATCGGGCGAGAGGTAAGGGACGATCCTGACGATAACGATTGTAAGAAGGAAGAGAGTTTCGCATAGAAGTATGACATCAGCGGAGAAAGTCCGTTCTCCATGAAGAAAGTTCCCAGCTCGAGTCAGCTGGAGGATATGCCATTGGCACTCCAAGCGACGATCCCCAAAGATCTAGCCACTGAGAGAAAGAATAGGGAAGAAGGCAGCGAGATGTTGGGAAAAGATCATCAATACGGTAGTCGAATCGGGAGCAGAGCTGATGCTCTGTACTAAGGCATTTGCCAAAGTCCTCAGGAGATTGGCAGGAGCCCGAGAAAATTCACGAAACTCCTGTGGACACTCCCGGCGGGAGCTTCGGCCGGGATACTACTAGGTTGTGATTGGGGAATACTGATGCCGTGGGTTTTCCGCTGAGGTTATGCAGGCTAAGCCTGCGGAAGACGACTGCCAGAGGGTTTCCGGCGGCGACGAGTACATTGGTGTTTGCTCGTCTGAGCGGAAGAAGGGAGCGAAAGTTCCGCGATAACAGCCACTGAGAAAGGGACAGGCGTCCCGGCAGGTGGTACTGTGGCTCCAGACGTGACCGGAGTCGTCTCTGGGGCCGTGGTTGAAGAACTACGGAGTGTCAGGAAAGCCAACTGCCAATTTGGGGGCGGGGCCAGCTACACGGCTTTGCGCGCCAGGGCGGGCAGACCGCTACTTCCTTTCTGCTTCAATAAATTTAACACAGCCTCTGTAGTTGGCCTGATGATCGCCCTTTCAATTGCAACATAATGCCTTAAAGCCCAACTTTGGCTTATCACAGCCTTGGTGGCGCTCACCATACCGCACATAACGCGGGGTGAGTGCCGGAAGATGGACGAGTGACAGAAGCCCTTCCAGTTGAAACACCGAGTAGGACCAGGCCGAGAGTCAAAAGAACGAACGAGCACCCGAAGATGGAGGAAGATTTGGAGGCCATATACCTTCTCGAATTGGCCTTCCTTAAGTAGCTTCACAAGGAAAGAGTCTGACAGGACGTTTTTCGCCTTTGCCAACATGTAGTACTGACACAGCAGTCGGTTAATAGCCGAGAGAGACCAGCTCCTACATGATGGAATAGGGAGAGGTATGGTGGGAGGCCGGCGATGGTCTTTCTCGGGACTACCCAATGCCTACCGCTTAGCAGCTGACTGAAGTTGGAGGGAGGGCCATGGAGACCGAGAAGTGGTAGCAACGATTCCACGGATTCAGCCGATCCTCCCAGCAGGCCTCTGCCACGGAGCGGTCCGTAACGGCCACCCAACCTGCCTTGATTAGGCACATACCGCCGCTTATCTTTGAGCCACTGGAAGGCTGGAACAGGCTTATCCGGTGGTTGCACCAACTCACTCCTGCGAACACCTTGAGAGTTGGCTGCCGTGGTGGCCGCTTCATCCGATTGAACACCACTACCACTGAGTTTCCGGCTTGCCCAGAAACTCTTAGCCGATACTCAAATCCCTTACCATACTTACGCTTTGCGTATTCTTTACCAGAGGAAATTGAGCGTTGAAATTATCGGCATTCCTGCTGATGTTGCACTGGCTGAAATTCAGCAAGCTCTTGAGAACTGGGGCTACACTGTAAATTCTGTTATCGCTCTCTTCTCCGCCGGCATGTATCACGCCCGTAATGCCTTTCTAATCAAGTTTCGCAACATAGGGAACTACCAAAATATCTACTCCGTCGATACTCTCTTTTACCTGCGGGTAAAAGTTTAGATTTTCGAGTCCCGAACCAGTCGAAAGCAGTGATATAACTGCCAACTCATGGACACAGCAGTATTTTCTGCCACATGCCAACCCGGTATGTACGCTGCGGGGAGGATCGTCACAAGGAAAATTGTCCTCGTATTCGTGATGCTGCCGCCACGTACGCTAACTGTGGTAAATTTAAATTTGTATCTAAATTATTAGTTATCCGTGTTGACAAAGTAAATAAATACCATTATTGACATTCGGATACGTCATGGACAACAAAATCCAAGAACAATACGATAAAACATTTTCGTTAAGGTACTTCACTCACATGCCTTGGGTACCGGGTGAAATGGCTTTATTCGCAAACCCGCAAACCAATGGCACAAGTGAGGTGCAGCGCTGAATTGGTGCTTCTTCATAATGCCCACCCATTAGAACTTAGCTAACCATCTTTAAGCTGAAACGAACCAAACTTTAAACCTGGCGCAAGTCTGTTAGACGATTTGGCTCCGTTCCACGTCCATGTCGGTAAGGGTTGTAACCATTACATCACTGATGTATGACATATATACTGATGTGTGTATGTGTGTATATATATATATATATATATATATATATATATATATATATACACACACATTTGAATTTACTGAATTTCTTAACATGCAAGATTTACATAGGCTATATTCTATGTTACTGCAACTTGCACAGGCAAATATGTTATATTTTATGCAATACTTTTCAGAGTAAAACGTGTTATTGTACACACAAATAACATTTGTAGTCAGTCTCCCTTAGATGTATATTAATTTAATCGCTATAAATTGTAGGTATAGCACTCCTTATTTTACTCATCTGCGCCTGCTGCATCAGGCGATGTTGCCGCAAAAGACGTGCAAAGGATGGCAAAAAAGGAAAGGGCATTGTCGACCTCAAATCCGTACAATTACTTGGCTCCGCTTACAAAGAGAAGGTAAAACGCACACCTGTAATATGACAATTTCAATAAATGAATTAACTTTTTTATATAAATAAATTAGTTCTAAGCATGAACACTATTAGTTATACATCCACATAAACATACACAACTCTACCTAAATATTTGCAGTTCTATTTAGAAAGCCAGCATCAAATAATCAAAATTATAACTCTCAGCTTATTATATAGATACTTTCAGAATGACTTATTTTAAAACAAATAAATTTTATAGTTGTGTTAATTTGTTGGTAAAAATTTTACCAATTTAATTTATTCATAGCTAAAACGACATTATTAATTTTTTCCACCCTGCCACATATTTAATAATCCTAAGTTATACAAAAAATCTATATACCGCTAAACAACATTGTTACAGGTACAACCTGATATGGAAGAGTTAACGGAAAATGCGGAAGACATAGCTGAAGAAGGCGATAGCAAACAAAGTGAAGTAAAACTCGGCAAGCTACAATATAAGGTGGGTAGTTTTGAAAAAGAACGACAATGTATTTACCGGTTTTACTTCCATGTTCCATAAGCAAATGGAAGTATGGTGATGGCAAAAAAAAATCGTGTTCGAGATTATTGCAGATTCTGATTGTACTACCCTCAAAACATGAAAAAAAGTAATTTTTCGAAAAGTGTCTGTGTGTATGTCTGTGTGTCTGTCTGTGTGTCTGTGTGTGTGTGTGTAGATTTTTTCTATGGCAAACGATAACAGCCGCAAATTCAAACAGAATCAAATAATGTTTTGCATACAGCCCTGAACTGTAGAGTTCTCAAGACCTCTTGTTTTAGGTGAAGATCGGTTAAGGGAAAGGGTAGTTTACCAGCAACGTTTTATGTTTTAGCAAGGGTATTTTCTATGGCAAACGATAACAGACGCAAATTCAAACAGAATCAAATAATATTTTGCATACAGGCCTGAATTGTATAGTTCTCAAGATCTTTTGTTTTTGGTGAAGATCGGTTAAGGCGCAGGGGTAGTTTACCAGCAACGTTTTTTTATCAAGAGTACTTTTTTTATGGCAAACGATTACAGCCGCAAATTCAAACAGAATCAAATAATGTTCTGGATACAGCCTGAATTGTAAAGTTGTCAAGACCTGTTGGTTTTGGTGAAGATCGGTTAAGGGAAAGGGGTAGTTTACCAGCAACATTTTATGTTTTAACAAGGGTAATTTTTTCTATGACGAACGATAACTGCCGCAAATTCAAACAGAATCAACTACTTTTTTGCATACCTTCTTGAATTATACAGAAATCAAGGTCTGTTGATTTTGTTGAAGATCGGTTAAGGGAAAAGGGTAGTTTACCAGCAACGTTTTATGTTGTAACAAGGGTAATTTTTTCTTTGACGAACGATACCTGCCGTGAATTCAAAGAGAATCAAATGTTTTGCATACAGCCCTGAATTATAGAGTACTCAAGACCTGTTATGTTTGGTGAAGATCGGTTAAGGGAAAGGGGTAGTTTACCAGCAACGTTTTTTTATCAAGGGTAATTTTTACTTCCATGTTCCTTCAGGAATATGGAAGTATGGTGATGGCAAAAAAATCGTGTTCGAGATTATTGCAGATTCTGATTGTACTACACTCAAAACATGAAAAAAGTAATTTTTCGAAAAGTGTGTGTGTGTGTGTGTGTGTGTGTGTGTGTGTGTGTGTGTGTGTGTGTGTGTGTGTGTGTGTGTGTGTGTGTGTGTGTGTGTGTGTGTGTGTGTGTGTGTGTGTGTGTGTGTGGATTTTTTTCTATGGCAAACGATAACAGTCGCAAATTCAAACAGAATCAAATAATGTTTTGCATACAGCCCTGAATTGTAGAGTTATCAAGACCTATTGGTGTTGGTGAAGATCGGTTAAGGGAAAGGGGTAGTTTACCTGCAACATTTTATGTTTCACCAAGGTTAATTTTTTCTATGACGAACGATAACTGCCGTAAATTCAAACAGAATCAACTACTTTTTTGCATAGCTTATTGAATTATAGAGAACTCAAGAGGTCTGTTGATTTTGGTGAAGATCGGTTAGGGGAAAGGGGTAGTTTGTTGGCCACTGTTCATGTTTTAACAAGAGTAATTGTTTCTATGACACGATAACTGCCGCACATTCAAACAGAATCAAATATTTTTTTGCATGCATACCTGAATTATAGAGGACTGAAAGCCTATTGATTTTGGTGAAGATCGGTTAAGAGAAAGCGGTAGTTTACCAGCAACCTTTTATGTTTTGACAAGAGTAAAGTACTTAATTTTGATAAACAAAGTATCCTGATAAGAAGCTTGTAATAATCCACTGTAGAAACGTAGATGAAATATCTACAAATGAAGAGGCTAGTTGAACGGGGTGGGGGTAATTTTCTATTAATGAAAATTATAGTTGAAGAGGAAGGGGAGAATTTTTTATATGTGTACTACGTTATCGGCAACAAAGAAGTAGTTTTTTGTTAAAATTCGGGCTGTTTAGCTTTAGTCCAATGTTTTCTGCAAAACCAGACGTTTCGGCAATACCATCGACTGCCATCATCAGTGAAAATCGAGTGCGAAAAAGTGAGGTGGTATACGTGAGTGACCACAGTACTGTGGTTAAGGCTGAAGCAATAGAAAGAAGTAGTTTCTATGGAAATATTTCATTTCAGATATGATTTTAAATATAAATCTTAGAACATGGAAGTCATGTATGGATCTTCATACCGATATTTTTTATGGCAAACGATAACAGCTGCAAATTCAAACAGAATCAAATAATGTTTTGCATACCTTCCTGAGCTATAGAGAACTCAATGTCTGTTGATTTTGGTGAAGATCGGTTAAGGGAAAGGGGTAGTTTACCAGCAACATTTTGTTTTAACAAGAGTAATTGTTTCTATGACGAACGATAACTGCCGCACATTTAACCAGAATCAAATAATTTTGTGCATACCTTCCTCAATTGTAGATAACTCAAGGTCTGTTGATTTTGTTGAAGATCGGTAAAGGGAAAGGGGAAGTTTACCTGCAACATTTTATGTTGTAACAAGAGAACGTTTTCCATGAAGAACGATAACTGCCATAAATTCAAATAGAATCAAATAATTTTTACATATGTACCTGAGTTGTAGAGGACTCATGGCCTGTTGATTTTGGTGAAGATCGGTTAAGGGGAAGGGGTAGTTTACCAGCAACATTTTATGTTGTAACAAGAGAAATTTTTTCATGACGAACGATAACTGCCGTAAATTCAAACAGAATCAAATAATTTTTTTAATTTTTTACATATGTCCCTGAGTTGTGGAATACTCAATGCCTATTGATTTTTGTGAAGATCGGTTACGGGGAAAGGGCAGTTTACCGGAAACATTTTTTGTTGTAACAAGAGTAAAGTACTTAATTTTGAATAAAGTATCCTGATAAGAAGATCTTAATAATCCACTGTAGAAACGTAGATGAAATATTTATAAATGAAGAGGCTAGTTGAACGGACAGGGCATAATTTTCTATAAATGAAAATTATAGTTGAAAGGGGAGGGGATAATTTTTATGTGTACTACGTTATCGGCAACAAAGTAGTAGTTTGTTGTTAAAATTCCTTCCCGGGCTGTTTGGCCGTAGTCCAATGTTTTCTGCAAAACCAGACGTTTCCGCAGTGCCGTCGACTGCCATCATAAGTGAAAATCGATTGCGATAACGTGTGGTGGTATACGTTAGTGACCACAGTACTGTGTATTAAGGCTGAAGCAATAAGTGGAAAGAATTAGTTTCTATGGAAACATTTCATTTCGTAAATGATTTTAATAATAAATCTTAGAACATGGAAGTCATGTATGGTTCTCCATACCGATATTTTAATTAGTTTGTGCTATGTTATACACGTTACATGATCTCATAGGCGTCACCACCCATTTATTGGGTGTGGGGGATTATTACTCTATAATATACAATTATAATTGTAATACAAATATATGATTATATAATTGTAAAAATATAATTAAGATTATATTACCAACATTAAGGTAACACTGAATATTTGGTATATGGTAAAGTATCTGAAAGACTAGGTCATTTTTACTTCCATGTTCCTTAATTTTTTCTATGACGAACGATAACTGCCGTAAATTCAAACAGAATCAACTACTCTTTTGCATACCTTTTTGAATTATACAGAACTCAAGGTCTGTTAACTTTGTTGAAGATCGTTTAAGGTAAAGGGGTAGTTTACCGGCAACATTTTATATTTTAACAAGGGTATTTTCTATGGCAAACGATAAGAGCCGCAAATTCAAACAGAATCAACCAATTTTTTGCATACTGCCCTGAATTGTTAAGTACTCAAGGTCTGTTCATTTTGGTGAAGATCGGTTAAGAGAAAAGGGTAGTTTACCTGCAACGTTTTATGTTTTAAAAGGGTAATTTTATTTATATGACGAATGATAACTGCCGCATATTCAAAGAGAATCAAATAAGTTAGTTTTTGCATACATTCCTGAAGTGTTAAGTAATCAAGACCTTTTGATTTTGGTGAAGATTAGTTAAGGGCAAGGGGTAGTTTACCTGCAACATTTTATGTAGTAACAAGTGAAATTTTCCATCACGAACGATAACTGCCGTAAATAAAAAGAGAATCAAATAATTTTTTATTTGATTGTACCTGCATTTTTTATTTTTTTAGGTGCCTGCGTTGTAGAAGACTCAAAGCCTATTGATTTTGGTAAAGATCGGTTAAGGGGAAAGGGCAGTTTACCTGAAACATTTTTTGTTGTAACAAGAGTAAAGTACTGAATTTTGATAAATAAAGTATCCTGATAAGAAGATCTTAATAATCCACTGTAGAAACGTAGATGAAAATTCTATAAATGAAGAGGCAAGTTGAATGGGGTTGGGGCAATTTTCTATACATGAAAATTATAGTTGAAGGGGGAGGAGATAACTTTTATATGTGTACTACATTATCGGCAACAAAGTTGTAGTTTGTTGTTAAAATTCCTCCCCGGGCTGTTTGGCCATAATCCAATGTTTTCTGCTGAACCAGATGTTTCGGCAGTGCCGTCGACTGCCATCATAAGTGAAAATCGAGTGCGATAACGTGTGGTGGTATACGTTAAGGCTGAAGCAATAAGTGGAAAGAAGTAGTTTCTATGGAAACATTTCATTTCGTAAATGATTTAAATATAAATCTTAGAACATGTAAGTCATGTATGGTTCTCCATACCGATATTTTCTATTTTGTTAAGTTTTAATCTTTTAATATTACTAATGAAATCAATATAATAATGTAGACATATATAACTTATTTTTACATTGTCAGGTAATTTAAAAACTGTATTAATTCACTAGTTTAAGATTAGGTGTAGAAATTAAGATGACTCAAATAGAGAAATTCAATATTTATTTACAGTAAGTATTAAACATTATATAATTATATTAGTAACTTTTTTGTTAACTACAGTAAAACCATTTAACATTTTGATAATACAAAATATTCTTATCATCGATTTGTTATAAAATGCTGCTAACACATTACTCTTGCATCAACATGAGGAATAAATACTTTGCCTATCTTCTTATTGTCGATGCTGTCCAATACCTTTTTGTAGACACAGGATACGGCTACATGGTTGAGCCTTGTCTGGGTGATAGTTGGACCTAAACTAAGTCTTTAGTGTTTGAAAAAATTCTGGATGCTGGGCATACAAGCAGAAGACGAACCAAACTTTCTACATTTCTGAAAAGATCTCTGACCTCTTTAGTCATCAAGATCAAGACTACATGATGGGAATCATCATGTAAACATGTCACCTGGTTCCTTTATGAAAAAGTTATATTTCTACTTAGAACAATGATGCATCCATTTTTTAGATAAGTGGCAAATTCTTTACATCGTTCCTCTTGCAAAAGAACGTTTCCTAGCAACACCTATTTCTTCACACCAGATAGACTGAGAATGCAATTTTGAAGCCCTGCTACAGCTGTGTCTATGTCTTCAAAATACTCTTGTCTATAGTATTCTTCACGTGACTAACAATATGAATGTAGATCAGTTGTTCCACCAATTGTTTTTCGTACTTTCGTTTGTCTCAGAACATTCAACTCTTCGAAACCAAGCTCAGAAACTTTACAATTTTATTATTTAAATGCAGATTAAAAACTTTTATAGAACTTTTATGCACAACTCATAATTGTTCAAAATTTTCTTTATTTGTGACCACCGACAAAGCCATCTCATGGGACACAATGGCTTGCTCTTGCAAAAGTTACTTATAGGACTCTCGACTACGTTTTCATGCATAAACACAAATTTTAGCTTTAGTGTTAAAAAAATTCCTAATTGATGGGCCGATTCCATAGCATTGTTACTGTTCCAGAAGATTCACAACGTCCTTTCATGACTTAAATTATGTCAGTGAGCACCACAGTGCATATAATCAGACTGCTTCTGGATTATCTTGGCCAGTACACCTTTATTGATGCCACTCATATTCCCAACTCCGCCATAGGTCTGTCATCACATGCTGTCTGAACCACAAGTTATGCCAATTTTATAGAAACCCATAAAACTTTCTTCAGGTTCCAGATTATCATCACACCAGTGAACATAGGTACTCTCACGTTCATCTCCTGAAATATCTTGTACACTATTACAAATCACTGAATAAATTAAAGAATTTGTTGGCTTGAATTTTTTAGTGATATTAGCAACTATTTCATTTCCTAGGATCTGAAATGATTTCATTTTGTAGCGCAGGGTGTGTATAATTCTGTTCACTTTGGATCTACTGCCTAAGAGATAGGTTGTCCTTACTGCAAACTTCCAGCAAGCCATTAAGTTTCCTTCAAAGGTTTGTGTGGCTTTCAATAGCCTGTCCCTGTATAATGAGTACTAATTTTTAAGGAGTACTAAATTTATTTAGGAGTACTAATAATAACCATTAATGACCCTAAACCTAGCTTTTGTTCCTCATCTTTAATTTTTTACAACTGTCTTTAAATAGTGTTTTCTTTTAGCACGGCTAACTACAGCTTGGACATGAACAGCACTTTTTCATGGTTTTAAATCTTTCAATTGGCTTTTTCCAGTTTTTTAATCCTTTTCCACTACAAATCATGTCTGCTTTGGTTGCAAGTGTTTTATCTGGACATACAGTAACTGAACATAACTGTACAGTAAAAACAGCTTACCCCATCAATCCAAGATACATGCAGCCCCAGAAATATTTTGTACCAGTTTTGTTGTAAGCTTAATACTTTTACTCTGAGAAGCTGATGAATTGCAAAGCCATCAGGTAAATTTTAGGCTGGTATGAAGACATGCTGATTCAGTTTCGGGTGCAACAATGATGTCACCAGTTATGTTAAGCTTTCCGGAAATTTTGAAACTCGAGATTCATCGGCAAGAAGTAGACATTTTTCATGTGCTAGCCCAGGATCTGAAAATAAAAGATATTGTACTTGTGGGATGAAGAAAATAAATTTATTTTGGAATGAATATTACGAGGGCTATTTGAAAATCAATCTCCAACTGGCTCGCTAGAAAATGCAAAAAATTACATACATGACTAAATATTAAGCAAACTATTGCTCACAGTCGTAATGTTGACACTACCCAAGTTACCTCATTTGACACTACCAGCATTTGCCTCATAGAAAAATGTACCACCCAGGTACCCAGCCAAAATTTGACGACATCAATGAAGTTTCAAAATCCTAGGTTATCAGCCCTAGGTCCGACGTCATCGATCAATTCTGAGTACAGTACCAAACGTACCTGGCAGTAGATGAAAGTTTCATTAAATAACACAATACACCTCACAATTGGTAGGAGAGGTAATGACAGGCTCTATGTTTCATTGGTCACTACTAGAACAAAAAAAAGTGGACCGCGAATGGGTGTATTAAAATGAAAAATGATAATGGTCGCAACTGTGTATGCATCGTTTTGCTATTACAATCTTTTCGTGTATGCCAGACAGTCTGTGGTCAATTACCAAACAGCCCTCAAACACTCTTGTCCGCATAACTCCAGTTTTTGTCATTTTACAAGTAGTTGGTGACCCTTTTTGGTCCTAGCTGCTCACAAATTTACTTCCTCTTAATACATTGTAACGGGACAAACCGGGCCTGTTGTCATAACTATGGGGTTCAAGGATGTTACATAATATTTTTTATTGTATTCATACACATAAAATATGGTTAGGTCCATTTTCCCTATGTCTGCATAAACAACGCAGTTTCATCGATACGATTTACTTCAAGGCCAAGGGCGTACCTGTGAAGGAAAACGTATACAATGGCGATTATGATCAACACCAACAAAATGATATTACAAATATTGACACACGTCACAGCGATGACGAGGAACAATGCCGTCAGCTGATGCGGACGAATAGTTGATCACAATTGAGCCCCTCCACATGTCGACAATTCGACACAATGTCGGCCCACTCTGAAGATCCTTGTCATGGCGACAACACGTACATTTCTTTCTGGTAAAATTTAACCAGTAAAAGTGTAACAAAATTTAAAAATGTAAGCATCAGTTAACAGTGAACAGTTACCAGTTCTAAATATATAAATTCAGTGAAGCAACAGACAGTACTAACAACACCGAAGTACGCCAGCCAACGGCCGGACCATGGAAAACGTCTGAACTACACAACTGCAACTATTTTCAGGAAAGTCATTACTATTATCAGTTTTATTTCAAAAATTAGAGCTCTAATAAAATATTAAACGTTGAAACTTTATTATTTGTAACACCAGTATGTGAGGGAGAGAGCGTAAGCAAATGCCGGCCACCAGCAACTAGGCATTGGTTTATGGGTTAAAAGGGGTTATTCAAATTTAATAAATATATGAAAAATTGCAATGGCTATATAAAATGTTTATCTTCCGACTATTAGATTAAAGCATATGATGTGGAAGATAATAACGATAACTACTAAGTAAGAGCGGAACTGCAGAGCCGCCATTTTGTACAATGACTCCAATGTAATTTAACCCTTCTTTTTTTTTGTGTAACTGAGTAACTATAACGATCATTAAAAGTGTGCTATATTCAAACATATGTGTGTGAGACGTTATTTCGATAATCCATGCTGCTTCTGTCTTTCGTTTAACGACACCTTGGCACCCTTAGGTATAATTAATATATTCAGTGTAAACGACTTGAGCACGAGGCAAAACGGAAGTATAGTACTTCACACAAAATCATGCAAATAAACAACATAACTATGGTAAGTATTTATAATGGTAAAATATCAGAAAAGAGAAGGCCAGTTAACAACGACGCCCGAACAGTGACTTTATTAGTAGTTAACAATGTCGACCCGAACTAGGGACTTAATTATATTAGCAGTTAACAACATAGACACATACACAGGCTTACAAGGCTCAAGATCTATAAGCCTGACTTGATTATCAGACTCCATGTTTTACTAGTTGCAAAATTTTATACATTGCATAAAATTTAGATCTGTAAAATGACAAGTATGAGCTTGATATTCATTCAGAACTAAGCACATTTAAACAAAATTTTATGTTTCAAAATAAGTAATTCTCCAATTCATAAATATCGAAACAGTGTGTTTCAAATAACCTTCAGAGCTCTACATTATAAAATTGCTTATGCATATGAATGAGTGCAGTAATATTTTTTTCCACTTACGATTTTTCTGGTCTTCGTTTTTATTCAAAGTCAGAAGCTTGCCCTTCTGAGTACTACATGTCGATGTCTTCAGCTAAGATTTAACTGAACTCTGTTTCACAATGTCCTCTTTACCCCCACTACCTGTTTTCATATACCAATACAAAACACAGTTAATATAAACTAAATTAAAAAACAAATTAGAATGAGTAACAAATACAAACTAACTGAAAAACGAAAGACAATCTTAAAACCTGTGACAATTATTAGTCAAATAATGAGAACTTTGTTTCTTGTAATGCAGAGGCAATACGCTCATCAGATAACAGAAATAACACTGTGAAGTGGCACAAGACAGAGTGGCAGCTGAATTCATACACACTGCATTTGGAAGAATAGGAGTATAGTGGACAGAGGGTTTGTCCAGTGGGATGCTATTCTGTTGCGCGTGTTTACATTTTTATGGCAGTGGCATAGTGTCAACAAACTGCCAAACCCATATTCTATCGATCAACGTTACTTGTGGCAACTTATCATCGTTATGTAATATTACAAAGAAAATAAATCATTGGGCCTCAATTGGACCATCAATAGCACTTAATTTAAGTTAATATTTTTATTCGACTAATAATTTGAATAAAAAATGGAAAAATTAATTTAAATAATATATTATTTAGGATATAACCTTTGGGAAAATATTGGGAGACAGGTCACCTGTCGTCCCCACCATGATGCCCGTGCACAGTCTGTATTATATATGTATATATATAATATATTTAATTATATTAGATACAGTTAATATTAATTACATATATATTAACTATATTGAATTTACAGGTGCAAAATAGTAAACCTATTAAGATTATTGAACAGAAATCACCCAATCTTATTGAATTGTAATGCGGTATTCATTATTGCAATTTGTAATAACCGCTGTAGGATAGATGAATTACTGAATATTTCCTATTGTACTTTTGAACTATGTTATACTACAGATTACACAACTAAATATTTTTCAAAGCAACATGCTGCAACATCTCCTTTGTTTTGGGCTCTGCACATCTGGTTTATAAATTGAAATCAAAACCAGTGAACATATTCTTTCAACTAATTGTAGGACCCACAGTTTAATGCCAACTTCAAGTGGTGAAGTTTAACAAAGTAAAGTGTCCCATTACTTGTGATTCGAAACTCTACCACATAGACTTCTCTAAAGGTAGAGTTGGGCAATGTTGCTTGATAATATTGAATTCATTATATCAATATGAATCAAACAATGGATATCTAGCCCTACTGTTAAAAGTTAGCATCTTTTTCACTAGAGGTTCATAAATTAAATAAGGTACAACAGTAGTTTTGAATTCAATTTTTGTAATTTAGCAGTTAAGTTAGTTTTCATTGCAATTTTTTCTTTTTTGAAATGATTACATAGTTAATATTAGTGTGTATAGCGTGAATTGATGTTATTCGAACTGAAGTATTTACTATTGATTGTGTCATTATTTTTGTATTAACGACTTAATTATGTGAAAAATGACAATATTACATTTTAACAATAATACGTTAAACATAAATGTTTATCGTGCAATTTTTAATTTACCTATTTTCCATTCATGTATAATAATTCTTATTATCTGTACACTTTCTAATCAACCTTCAATATCGTGGGCTTATTGCAATAAGCCTGAATGAAACCAGGCTGTTTGAGCGAACAGTTGTACATTTTCTAATTAGCCTAAAGCCATACGGGCTCATTGTAATAAGCCTAAAAAATATCAGGCTGATTAGAATTTGCTAGGTTATTTTCCAATCAGCCTGGTGCATTGCAAAACGACGGTGCTCTTTGCAATAAGCCGGATTTTCAATTAGCCTACGACATACATATACTCTTCTCAGTGGAGATTGTGTTAATATATAGACAACATCCTTTTTGTGGGCAACTTCCTGTAGTATCAAGTAACTATTAAATTGTTGTTTCAGCTTGAGTATGACTTCAATTCCAACAGTATAGCAGTAACTGTGATACAGGCTGAAGACCTTCCAGCTCTTGATATGGGTGGAACTTCTGATCCTTACGTTAAGGTGTACCTGCTGCCTGACAAGAAGAAAAAATTTGAAACCAAAGTTCATCGTAAAACTCTGAATCCTGTATTCAATGAAACATTTACCTTCAAGGTAAGATTGTCATAATTCTTTGTAAAGATTTAGAAAAAAAAATTAATTAATGTATTTTTAATATGTTCATAAAAACAAGTTGGACACATATTTAGATGCTGATTTATTTACACTTACTGTGACATAATTACACTCCTCCATCACTTCTATACAATGAACAGTATCAAAGCAAATCGGATTATGTAAATTGCATACATAGAAGGTGAATGAGCAAAATTAGGAATTTCTATTAATTAAGACCAGAAGAACTGTGTTCGTATAATGTCACCTCAATAAATATAGTTCGTCCCAAGCCTAAATAATATTTCTTGACAAAACAGATGTTTGGCTCTCAGTAATTGTTTAAATTTTGTTTATTGAATTCAGTTTAATCGGTCCTTTGTTAATATGTTTCCTGCTAAACACTTTTTTTGATTTTGTTAATGAGACTTTTGTTGTTTCAGTAGGCCTACTACTACCTTTAGAGATATTAAGGCTTCTCTTGTACTGTAAAATATTATATATATGGACATAATTTTCATAACCAATTAAAATGAACTGCTTTCATTCCCTTGAAATTTTTTTTTTTTTTGTTATGTCACTGTAAAAAATGTTAGAATCTCCAAACACAGAACTCTATTTATAGAATTTTAACCAATACTTCACATACAACACCATTAAAGTGTAGTGGTAGAGTGTTTGCCTTTGTATGGAGTTTCCTGGTTGTACTGTGCTATGAAATCAGTTCAAGGTAGAGTCAATCAAACTTCATCCGCCTATAGCTGTAGCATATAGTAGTCTGTCTGAGACAGCGGAACTCATGACAGAGAGATTGGACAGTGGAACACACAACACAACACATCTCCCCACATTGTAACTCATCACTCCATATGATTATATGTAGATCTTGATTTCTGTCTTTGATGTTTGGCTATATCATCACTGGCTAATCTAAATTTGGAGATTGAGAAGACAAGGCATAACATAAGTGAAACAGCTGGTAATAATTCTGATAATAAAGCATGCTTTTACCAAAATAGTGTTAGGATTTTATTAATTTAAAGCACAGCAACCTGATACAACTTACAGTTTATACTTTTACCTGTCAATCAGAAAAAGCAGAACTCATCATACACACTAAGCCTCACATGCTAGTAACTTTTTCGCTCCCATCATCATTCATTGACATATTCATTCCCCTATATCTTCAGTTAGGGATAACCTCACTTTTCTGATAAACCATTCAGGTATTTGATTCTTCCTTGTAGTCCTTTGAAACAAAGTCTTTATATTTCCTTACTTGACATATAAAATATGACTTTATTCTGCTAATTATTTCTGGAAACTAAGTTTTCAACTAGTAATTAAATATAGGTAATTTGATTTTTAAAACTGTTAAACATGTAAAATCTTTATTATAATGAATCATTTTAAGCAACTATTTACAAATTATTTCCAACCATGTTAGTCTACACTTATTATGTCATCATTCAAATATCCATATTGCATATGTTGCTATCATTTTGTTATAAGCTGTACTGATTTTTGGATGAAATGTCGATGCAATTTATTTACATGATTAAATAGTTTTTACGAATACTGTGTCCAGATACCAAAAGCAGTTTATGTACCTAACAATGGTAGGGAGAGTAAGATGTAAAAAATCGGCGGGGCTGTGTCGGGGCGCACGGCCGTTGGTTTAACGTGAAACGTCTATGTCAGCGAGTCGCTTTTAGCGTATTGGATTGAAATGAAAACGAAAACGAGACATTGACTGCGTACCAAATTTTATTTTAACATAAAACAGACACTGAATGGTACATGATATTTATTTCGACTAATATTCGACGACGATTTTGTTTAACATTGGCCTGTGATATGAGAAGTAAGAGACATAAGGCATAATATCAACATCAATGTGCCTGGTGAACGTACAATCGATAGTGGTATTGCCCAGTGTTGTTGGTTCTGTGGGCACTTAGTTGAGGCCGAATTCATTCTTCATGAAGTCAACGAGGTAGCTGTTGTGTCGTGGATCGTTATTGAAGTCGCCACAGAGAACGATCGGAGTCTCCGAGTCTGGTCGAGAGTTCGGTAATACTTTTGTCAAGTTCGCTGAATATGGCAGGAGCGATTGATAAAGACAGCTTAACATCTTCGGCCGACGCTTTGTGATGTATATATACGGCACCGAGGATAAACAGCGTACGATCTCCGACTTTCACGTCCACCAGGCATATGTCGCCGACGTTATGTTTTCTCAAGACGGAATTGCCGCAGAGACTGATGGCATCGACGATGATTTCTCTGCAGCTCGTGAAGCTTTGTAGGTTTCTGTAGATTGCAGAACCTCCGGGTGCAGAAACTCGCGCCAGCGGCGGTTCAGACAAGGTAGACGGCCGATCTCTACGATATTCAAGCGCGGTGTTATTGTTTGCTTTTAGTTCGAAGCCGTTGAGCTGCACAGTGTTCGCGCAATCCATCCAAGTCTCGCTAACTGCCATGTAGTCGGAATGTTTGAGTATGCTGTCGTTTTCAATATCTCCCGCGTGAGCCACCAAACTTTGAGCATTGAAAGCAGAGACGATCAAAACTAGTTGCCGTCGTCGAGGTAGGTCGTCCCCGTCTTCATCGACTTCGGCTACGACATCTCGCTTGCAGAAGTTTCTTGCTCGCATCGTCAGCGTGGGCAGCCGATGTTTGGCCATCCGCTCGTACTCGTCGCGTATTTCTTTCACCGTTGGCGCCGCGCTGCCTTGCCCGTGACGTTGATCACCTGGCCGACTATACCATAATTACCTTCGTAGCGTAGACGACGAATTTGCATAAAGGGTAAGCGTGGCGAAATCAATCGAACACTGATCGGGTCAAACGGCGGCAGGCCGTCCGGCTTCGGGGGATATCGAAATCCTTTCGAGGGCGACAGCGTCGGGATTTTATTGGCATCTATCGACTTGCTACAGGTACTGCATAAACGAAATTCCGCTACATTTTCGCCGGGGAATTTAGTCTGAAGAAGAGGAATGTTACGAGCTTTCGCCTTCTTTAAATCTCTGTCGAACCAAAGTCGATCACAAACGCTTCAAGATAGACCAAACGGATTGGTTTCGAATACCGTTTTGAAGCGTTCGTCCGCTGCACGCCAATGGTCCTGCATCGCATCAATTCGAGTGATTTTGATATCCATCAGCTCGGAGACGTCTTCGACAGATGTATGGGTGTTATCTTCACTCGTTATGTCCATTGGTTCGGGGACAGCAGCGGTAGAGGTGCTCGCGCCGTCGGCGTCGTTCACTGAGTGCGCCGTGCCAGCTTTGCGACGTTCCCGAAACAGTCTCGCTCGCTCGGCACCGGACATTGGGGTACGTGTACGTGGCCCATAGCCTCTTCTTTCCAACGATATGCGTAATTTATATTTTCGGCTGGCTTTTGCGCGGGCTGAGGCTGACATATTGAATTTCTACAGTTTTTTACATGCTTACTTTAAGTTTTTACATAGAAATATTGTCCAAAATACACTTATTATTACATAACTCGATCGATCTCTACAAACTCTATACACAAACACACGAATCACCGCGCTACCACGTCTGAGTCCTGAGTTACACTGAATGGAAAGGAGCAAAGGAGCCAGAGCGCCGGTTTTGGCCACTCAGCGCTGTGCCCCCTTCCCACCAACCCGCTCGCCCGCGACGCGAACTCAAGGTCGTATCAGCGATCTGACCATACATGTTAAAAAATGACACCGCACTTACGTCTCTGAGACTAATATTTAGGGAGTTATTAAGGCAAGACGATATAGACCTTTTCGTTACGGTACAAGTTTCTGTTCTGGTACCCGTATGTTTTGGTGTGATTTTAAAGACGTTTAACATCAAAACCATGAGTTATGATAGAAACACACAATTTTAATATCCAATACAATATAACCACACAACTGAGTTCATGTTTTGTTTGTTTGAAATTTGCAAGGTGCTGCTTTTATTTCATAAAATTCTTATATCGATATGTTTTGTTTGGTAACTTATTATAATTAAAAATTGTCCATTCTATTCTTCATCCATGGTCACCCATTACTCTGTGGTATCTGCGCTTTTATGTTGAAACAGATTTCTGCAGTAATTCAATGAACTCAGATTCCATATTCTATGTTTCATATCATACAGCTTCATATAATTATATACTAGGAATAGCAATAACTTCATAAAATGTATTAGTGCATTTCTTCATTCCTATCCATTTAAATGTAATTTGTAATGCTTTTCATATTTTAACATGAGTAGGCCTAATTATTAGTATCTTCTTCTGATAGTTCCTATCCGTTTCAAATGTTGGATATCATACAGCCTATTTTAACTTTCTGCACTGCTGTATGGAATAAGTCAGTTCTATTCATGCCAAACCAGGTCCTTAAATTTCTCAGCCATGACATTCTCGGTCACCAAACTCCTCTCTTTCCAAGTACTTTTCCCTGTAGTGTGCACTGCTATAAGTAAAATCTCTGTTCATTTCTCATGAGATGTCCCAGATACTGAAGCTTTCTTACCTTCAGTGTGTTAATAACTTCCCTAGCTTTCTTCATCTTTCTAAGAACTTCAACATTAATTATATACCCTGTGCATGAAATGGTCAGTGTTCTATGGTAGAGCCACATTTTGAAAGATTCCAATTTCTTCTTGGATTTCGTTGTCCATGATGTGTCTGTTACTTAACTAAATACAAGTATTTCACTAACGACTCAGGACACAAAGTTTTTATGAGTAAAAACATAAAGTTTTACCTTACAATCTGAACCAGTTTTCACTTTTAAAAAGCTTCTTCAGAGGTTGCCGCTGGTAGCGCTGTCCGTCTTGTTGTGGGTGACAGAATCAATTTTCGAAAGATCGATGTTGTGTGTGTGAGGTGAGATATGTTCGAATAATGCGTATGATTTAAATTGTGTCTGTTCATTTAGGATGTCGTTTGTATTTGTTTTCGTTATTAGTTTTCCAATTTCTTAGTTATTAGTATAAACGATACAAATTGTATACAAAATAAAACACACAAATATGCCTTACCACAAATATACAAACACATAAATACATGATACATGTTGACTGTGTAGTTTAAATATATTCAGCATAATATAAAGTATAGTTGCCATATTATGATTCACACAGCATAGGAGACTGTAAATTAGAAAATGCTATTCACTATTAACTTTTTTTGTAGATGAGATCTTTTTTTCATTTATAGGGTGTCCCGTATGCTGATGCTATGAACAAGACTTTGGTGTTTGCCATATTTGACTTTGACCGATTCTCCAAACATGACCAGATTGGTGAGGTGAAAGTACCATTATGCCAGGTAGATCTTGCACAGACTATTGAAGAATGGAAGGAGTTGCAGAGTGTAGAGGGTGAAGGAGGACAGGTAACAATTTGCTACATTATTGCACTTGCAGTTAGCACTCATAATCACAAAGCCTCAGAATCATTTAAAGCTAATCATTTCATCACTTTCAAAACAAATCATCTCCACTTAAATGCTAAAAAGTTGAGGCATTTTATATAAATATATTTAATTCTCTACATTTCTACATTCAGCATATGTAACATAAATATTTTTGATACATCACACAACAAACTGTCTAAGGCAGAATAGACCACTTCAGTTGACTTTTCTGGCTGATAAAGTCATGAATACCTGGATTGGTGAACTTGACATAATACATATTCAGATTTAACCAAATGTGTTTACTTACTTTCTAATTTTCTTTAAAAGAAATACGAATACATTGTTTAGTTAAATATGAACCTTATTTGTACGTTCTATTATATAATGAAATGTTTTATGTTTGTGTTATAAATACAAGTGTGAGGCAAAATCTCATAATGGGTGATAGCCTTGTAATGAAATAGATTAATACCATAAGTATCAAGAAACCAATTTTGCTAAATGAGCTTATTTTTATTTTATTTTAATAATAGCACATTTAAGTCATTTAAATAGATTTTATTGGTTAATCTATGTATATGTGTTAATGTATTGCCAATAAAAATACCTTAAGATGTTAAATTGTTTTATTTTGGAAATTGTCAAGAGAATGAACATCCAATTAATATATTAGGAAAATACAATAATAAACATATTTACTAGTAGTTATGTTTATTAAGAATATATTAACAGCAATTCTTTTCAACACTTTCTTTCTTATTTTAAATAAATCAGTATTCTGACAGCCCAGTAACTGTTTAAGTACAGTTATTACAAAATATAATATAAATTTAGTGTTTAATACTAAACTTTATATTTTATGTATACCTCAGTTTTTTATACATTCTGCTGATATAATACTTTTAAATAATATATTATTGTTTCATCATTAGTAAATATATTCTGTTAAATATAGGAGATCTGTTTTTTTTTTTACTGGTAATGTATCTTTTTAATATACCAGTACATCATTACACTGTACAACTAAGTAATGAGCAGAACTTGGTCTTGCTCTTATGCTTATTTTGGAATGGTTGTAAATGAGTCACAACACACCAATGACCAGACCAAACAAATTAATTTTATCACATATCACATTTTATTTAGTTTTGTAAATTTATGTTACTGGTTTTCTATTAATTAATATTACCTACTAAAAAGCCTTGTAAAAAAGTAATTCAGTAATTAAAATAAATACACAACACCTAACATGATTTATGAAGAATGAATTAGACAACCAGCCAGACTTCAAGACAGTAATACAGAAGTTAATTCAGGACAGTATTACAGAAATGATTGAAAAATGAGTTGTTTACTGCCTAAGCAACAGCAGTTTGCCTGGCTGTTGTTAAGTCTGGCATTCTGATTTATGACTGCAACTGTACGTTTTAACAGCAAACTGAACAACTTGGTTGATAACAAAAAGCAATCTAAATAAAGTAACAACTTGTTAACTTGTCAAGTTTTGTCAACTAACAACTAAAATGTTTTGTTAACTTGAAAACATATTAAAATATCGGTATGGAGAACCATGCATGACTTCCATGTTCTAAGATTTATATTTAAAATACTTTTCGATATGAACTATTTCTATAGGAACTACGTCTTTCTTCAGCCTTAACCACAGTACTGTAATCACTAATGTATACCACCTCACGGTAGTGCACTCAATTTTTACTGATGATGGCAGTCGATAGCACTGCGGAAACGTCTGGTTTTGTAGAAAACATTGGATCAAGCCCAAACAGCCCAGGAAGGAATTTTAACAACAAACTACTTCTTTGTTGCCGATAACTTAGTACAGGACACATGACATAAATAAAAATTATCCCCTCCACCTTCAACTATAATTTTCATTTATAGAAAATTACCCCCAGCCCGTTCAACTAGCCTCTTTATTTATAGATATTTCATCTACGTTTCTACAGTGGATTATTAAGATCTTCTTATCAGGATACTTTGTTTATCAAAATTAAGTACTTTACTCTTGTTACAACAGAAAATGTTTCAGGTAAACTACCCTTTCCCCGTAACCGATCTTCACCAAAATCAATAGACCTTGAGTCCTCTACAACTCAGGCACATATGTAAAAAATTATTTGATTCTGTTTGAATTTATGACAGTTATCGTTCGTCATGAAAAAATTTCTCTTGTTACAACATAAAATGTTGCAGGTAAACTACCCCTTTCCCTTAACCGATCTTCACCAAAATCAATAGACCTTCAGTCCTTTACAATTTAGGAATGTATGCAAAAACATAGTTGATTCTGTTTAAATGTGCGGCAGTTATCGTTTGTCATAGAAAAAATTACCTTTGTTAAAACACAAAATGTTGCAGGTAAACCACGCCTTTCCCTTAATCGATCTTCACCAAAATCATCAGACCTTGAGAACTCTACAATTCAGGACTATATGCAAAACATTATTTGATTCTGTTTGAATTTGCGGCTCTTATCGTTTGCATTGAAAAAAATATACACACAGACACATAGACACACAGACAGACAGACACACAGACACTTTTCAAAAAATTACTTTTTTCATGTTTTGAGTGTAGTACAATGAGAATCTGCAATTATCTCGAACACGATTTTTTTTGCCATCACCATACTTCCATTTCCTTATGGAACATGGAAGTAAAAACATAAAGCCAAGAAGGTATACATTTCTCCAAAGCATGCAGTTGTCAGGTTCATATTAATAATAATTATGTAATAGAAATTTTAAGTTTCATGTTCTTTTTAACCTCAAAAAGAAATATTATTTTTGCTCAATTACAAAATTTTTGTTTTATATTTTTATCAAAATTAAAAGACAGGTTTTAAAATTCCAGTCACAAATATGAAAATAAATGGTGCAAAATTGTAAATTATCTTAAAGATTGTATGTTTATTAGTACTCATAGTAAATAAATTTAAACATTTATTTGAAAATTGCATTTTCTTATTATATAAAACTATTTAACAGAGGAGAACTCTTCTTAAACTGCGCTCTTTTTACATATAATATATTACAATACACAATCATGTGATGTTTACATATGCCTGGGTTATCAGAATTGAGTTTATTTATTTCATAACACATATGAAACATCAAGTCTTTTTTATTTTTTATATTTATAAAATAAAAGTAATAATAAATGCAAAAACAAGGGATTTCGTCTAATTTGCAGCTGACATTTTGCGTATGTGTATGTGCGTGGGGGGATGAGAAGCATGCATACAGACTGCACAGATTTCATGTGGATAAAATGGTTAAAAAATTATGTTTTGTTCATTTTGTTATTCATGAGGATAGATTTTATTTTACTATTAAAAGATACCTTCACCTAAATGCGTATTGTTTTCTGGTTGCTAACTTATAACTTTTATTCCACATTATATTGTATTCCTGAACACATAATCTACTTTAAAACAGCTTTAACTTACATAAGTTTCTTTTTTTATATGTTATTAAAGAGTGCTTTAATATCAGCTAACTTTATAAAATATGTAGGCAAAAGTTTATATTTTCTGATAACTCTACCAAGCATAATAGTAAACATGTTTCATTCTTATTAATTCTGAAAACAAATCAAAATAAACTAAGCACTTACTATATATTTTGTTTAAAGATTGGTAAATTGTTATTAAATTTAATTTCATTTAAATCCAGCAAAAAGTTTAACTTTTCATTTGAAGGGAAAATTATTTTTAACTACTTCAATACATTTAAGTAAACAAGCAATAAAATCATTGCCATGTCTTGTAACAATTACATTATATTATAATTTATGTATTAGTCCCCATGACTGAAAAGTTTGTCTAATTAAAGAAAACATAAAGTCCATAATACTAAATGTAGTTAATATTTCAAAAAGACTAAATGTTTACCTTTTCAATTTATTATGAATGTTTTGAAAATATCTCTTTTTGAACTACAGTTTAAAATTTGAAGTTATGTACTAATTACTGATTTTAATCTTAAAAGTAATCATTTCATGATTGGATAAGTTTTTGAAGGGTAGAAAGATTTTGAGTCAACCAAATACTTAATTTATTATATCAACTAAAATATCAATCGATCATGTCAACATGGAGAGAAATTATTTAATGGTGGGAGGACAGAGAGAATCTAGTTTTTATAGTTCAGTTTGACATTTACAGACACGTGAGTTACCTTCAAGACTATAATAAATGATGTCACTAAACACAGTTTACGTGTTAGGATCAATCATTTTTCTCGGTTAGAATTACAATCATTAAGGTCAACTAATAACCAATTTAAACAGCCATATTTCAAACATGTGTACCCATGTATCAACTCACATGTATGTACACACATATGCACATGCACACGCATGCACACACACACATCTCTCTCTCTCTCTCTCTCTCTCTCTCTCTCTCTCTCTCTCTCTCTCTCTCTCTCTCTCTCTCTCTCTCTCTCTCTCTAACTGTCTATCTATCTATCTCCTGAGTAATCTATCTAACTCAGTTTATTAATTGTAGTTTGATACTAATTTTAAAAAACATGTACAGCCAAGGAAAAATAATAGTAATATTCAATCATTGTTTCTAAATGTTTCATACATGTAAATAATAAAGTTAACACAAATAGAGGCTAAACATGTAATTAGCTTTATTTCAAAATTTAATTTAAAAAATTTTTGTTGTCTCATAAACGCAATTTCAGCTACATTAAAATAATTTGGATAACATTTGTGCTTAAATATTGATTTGTTTTCATTTGTCATTTCAGAGCTTTGCATAATGCTAAAGTCTCATAAATATGATTATTTTATTACACTGGAGTACACTTTAAAATTTATAAACTCACCTGAAATTAGATTTTCTGAATATCACTCCGAATAATATTTATTTAATAATATTTTTCTGTTTAATAATATTTATGTTAAGTACATGTAGTCTAAATAAAATGAATAGAGTTGATCATGATATTATTTTATTTCTCTACATAAAAATTAAGTAAATAATTTGCAACAATATTGCACACAATAACATAGTATGTCACATGGCACATGAACTTTATTTAATCCTAATTGATTCTTTCATATGTAGGTTTAAATCTATATATTTATAAAGATAAAATACTTTCTAGTTATATACATTTATATTTTCACATTTACATCTAAATTTAAATTACATTATATACATTTTTTATATTGAATATAATTGGTACTTTTTAAATAAGTGGTTAATGTTGATAAAGTCTTCAACAACTTCAGGCAAATTTCTATAATAAAATTAAAATAATTTTAATTTTAATTTTAAATTTAATTAAATAAAATTAATTTCAGGTATTAATCTGTGGTCCTACATGTATAGCAATATTTCCTGCAAGTTGTACTGTAACATTTTACTGTAAATTTACAAACATTTCATTTGCAAAAGAAATGAATTACCTACTTTTTAAAAGTGTAATTTAATTTTAAAGTATTATCATTATATTTTTTCTGCTTGTCCACATTGATGGAAGGTAAATAACTTTACCTATGAAGTTAAGAAGAGGTATTATACATCTATATCACACATTTTTTAAATATGCTGTTCATTACAGTTGCCTAAACAGTAATTTTTGGTTTTGTTTTTTCTTTTTAAAATTTACCAATGTTGAAAATTTTCTATTACATAAATTTTCTGTATTTTTATTGTCATTATAATGCTTGTATTTTTCCCATTATATTTGCCTTGCTGTTTTTTGAAAGTTATTTATAATTTTAGCAACAAGCTGTATAATGCGTTTGCGCATCGCAACACCCTTTCAGAGCTTGTTCATTCTCATGCATGTTGCCTTAAAAATTTGTAGTTTGTTGCCATTTTTTAATATTTTTGCTATTTATAGTAAAATTCAATTAATGTCATATTAATAAAAACAATTTATATGAATTAAATTTTATGATAATTATTATATCAGATAAGTAGAAAATATTGTTAATGTATCTTTTTTAATAATCATGTTAAAACTGCTTTACACATCATTTGATACAAACTTTTAATTTTTTTTTTGTTTTTTAATTATTATCAATATGAAGTTTCTGTATTACTATTTCTTAGGATAATAAGCCATTTTTATTTCATATCTTATATTATAAACCTTTTTAATGAAGTATGCTTTTAGATTTATTCGTTTTCAAGATTCAGTCACATTAGAAAGTTTATTAAGCTGTTTTTCATGAACTATTTGGGAGTACTGAAACAATTCCTAAAAGTTTCCTATTTGCAAATGCAGGAGACCAAGTATTCATCTTGAAATCTGCATCATGTTTAATGTTTTTAGAAGTTTTTGTAATTTTAATTAGTTTTTATGCCATATTTTGTTTTTAACTTAAACATTTTTTATTATTTTTGTATTGATTCCTGGTATATCATTCAATGTGTCTATTCAAAAAACATTCTCTGACTGTACAAGTAGGATATGCTATAGTACATTATATACAGAGTTTGTTCTTGTGGCTTCTGCAAGTAGAGCCTAAATTACCATTAGAAATCCTGCACACCCTAAACGTATTGTATGTATGAACTATTTGTAGTTGTTAGTAACTTTTTCAATTATGATTCCTTCAGATGGACTTAATTCTACAGTAAATATTAATTGATCAATACTGTCACCAGATCAAAGATCACCTTAATTAGTATATTGATCACTACAGATGCTACTAAAAAGAATGGGCAAAATATGTGTTACATACAGTACTGTAGAGTAGATTAAAATAGTTCACACGTATGAAAGACACGTCCCACAAAGTGTAGAGTAATAAAGCTTGTACCGAATATTGGTCTGTAGAACTGAAAACAGTTTTTAACCTATACAAAATTAACTGTATACTGTACAATAAAAAACCTTGCTTTCAGAATTAAAAAAAATCTCTTGTCTTTCTTTATAAAATTAAATAATGTAAAAGAAAACAAAACAAAAAAATCTCTTGTCTTTATTTATAAAATTAAATAATGTAAAAGAAAACAAAACAAAACTATAATTTTTAAGTTTATCCAGATTATTTAAAATTTTATCTTTTAGGAAACTCAATTATTTCTGATATGCAATTTAAAACTAATACCTAGTTAAGTAGGCCCTACATGTATATATACTTTTTATTATCATATTATCGACTTTCATGATTAATAAAATTTAAAAGGACATTCTGTTTATATTGGTATTTACATGTTATATTTACAGGATTACATTTGCATAATATTCACACATGTACAGAACTGTAAATCCAAAAAAGGAAAAATCTTGGATTTTGTTGTCCATGGCGTCTCCGTTGATTAACTAATTATAAGTATATCACTACGAACTCGGAACACAACACAACTTCATGTGAGCCTCTGACGAAGTTTGTAATAACCGAAAACTGGTTAAGGCTATAAGGTAAAAATTTTACATTTTCACCAATAAAAAACTTTGTGTTTCGAGTTGGTAGTGATATACTTATAATTAGTTAAAGGAAAACTTTATACATTTCTGTTAATTAAACTCATTAAAAAAAAAATAAGAAAAATTATCTGAACAACTGTGCATATGGGAAAGTACAGATCAATTCAAGAAACTTACCTCCGCCCTCCACTTTTAGAGCTTAATCTATAGATCAAAAAAAGAAAAAGTATCATGTAAACATATGTCCAAGAATATTTTGTTTTCAAGTTATACTCTGCTAAATACTTTCTACTTGTTTGGTTTCAAAGGTAAAGTCCATAGTAGTAAAATTCTATTGAGTGCCAGAAGATTAATTCCAATAGCTGCTGAGAAAACTGTTGAAAAGCCCAATAATATGAATCAGAAAAAACACTTTTTAATTAAAAGTCAGAGCACCAGTTACTTGCTTTGTCTAATAATGACTGTGCTACAACAACCGACACATTCCTGCAAGATTACAAAATGATTCAAATACAATAATTCTGAAGTAACTTTATTGCTGTATCTTTTATGTTTGAGACCAAAAGGTGTGAAAATCTTTGACTAGCAAATTTTATCTTTGTAACTTAATAACAAAGTGTCTTTATATTTCCTATTCTACCTGTAGAGTGCTATAAGTATATTTGATGGATTAGGGTATGAGCCTGAAATAAAGAATGTTTATCAATCAGACTTTATCAACACTATTTTAATATACAGGTGGCAGTAATAGAAATTAGTTAACTTACTTTTAACATACATTACAAAAATGCAAAAATCAAAACCTCACTGGATAAGAAATATTTTTTAGTAGGAAAGTGAATTCTGGTTAGATGCTAATTTTGTACATTAAAGTGTTTAACAAATTTATAAAATATTTTTAAAATGTTTTATTTGCATTTTTTTAGATTAAAACTATCATATACTTGACTGCCTTAAAAAATATTTGGTAAGACTTTAACATAATTTCAGTTCTCTTCTAACAATATTTTAATCCTTAAAACTAAACAAATTTTATAGACATAGGAAATCAGGGATCAGACAAACTTTGGTATACTGTTTTTACCATGCATGCATGTGTACATGTGTGTGTGTGTGTCTACTTGCCATTACCATATGCATTTACCATTAACTGAGATGGTGATGACGCTCTGAATTTTTTCTTCCTTCCATACATTTATAACTACACCAGCTAAAATTTCTAATCTTTCTCTGCGTAAATTTTACTTAGCTTATTCATCTTCCTCTTTCACACTGAAAATACTTATAAATGCTTTTGCTTTTAGAGTAATTTTACTTAATAAAAATCTGATCATTTTGTAAATAAAGTTCAGCAACTTTATTGTTATTAAAGTTCTTCACATGTTTCATAGTTTGGAACTCCATCTGGTAAATATATACTACAATCAACACATAAAAATATTTATTATGCTATAAATATTATTATCTTGATATTTGCATTTATTGATTTTTTATATGATTTAATTTTATACACACACACACACACACACTGATGTCCACCATAATCACATCTCAGTCATTCTGTATGGCTAAATAGGTAGCTACCTATTTAGAGAGTAAAACAAAGTACATGTTACATCAGAATAAAACATGTTAAAAAATCTTATAATTTACTGTAAACTGTTACATTTTTATACATTATTGACAGACCAATGGAAGGCCATAAGTTATAACATCAGAGAAGTAATATCAGTCCAGGAAATGAATATATTTTTTTTACCATTACATTTATTTTAATATTCAGTGAAAAGTAGATAAATACCTATCAGAACAGAAAATTAAAACCGCAATTGTATGGATAGATTTGTTTTCTTTGAATAATAATTATATAACTGGAATAATAATATTCTATTCAATTACAGTGCTGTCAGTAATTTTGACTATTAACGCTAAACAAAAAAGTAAAAAATACGAATGAAATACATGTATGTTCTCAGTAAATTCAGTAACAGATATACTTCATGTAGCTCTTTTTCTGTCCAAGTAAATTAACTTTTGAATACAATCCTGTCCATTTCCTCTGAATATGAAATCTGTGATACTTTTATCATATGAAGCTACTGTAATATTACTACAGTGTATTCCGGTTATAGGACCACTGGTTATTAGGGCCAGCTGCTTTACTGCACCAATAAAATACAAAAACAAAATAAAAAGTTACTTTGCTTACTAGGTCTCGACCACTGGTTATTAGGTCAAGTAATGGCTCGGTTTGTCTCTTCTTAAACAGAAATAATAACCATTTTTTTTAAGTGCGTAATTTACATGAGTAGACTAGTGAGAGCGACAAATCATAACAATACAGTACATTGTTAACAACAACTTGACGACGTGTTCAGTTTCAGACCTACTATGTTTGTCCTTGGTGACATACCATAAACAATTACAGGCACCACTACAAAGATGGGCTGTTTAGTCTCTTTGTATCATTCCCTTCAACCTGGTAAACCTAAATGCAGCGGACAAAAATGACAATGATGAAGGTGAACCAGAAATTCTGCAGGTAACAATGCAGGATTCAAAAAAGTTTCCTTGACTTCTTGAATTTTATGCAAGAAGACCTTGAAAACAGCCCTATGCAAGAACTGAAAATTTGTTCAAACTTTGTAGAGCTACAGTCACTAAAAAGAAAACAGTAATGCAAACTGGATAAAATTTTTTTCAAGATGATCACAGATTTGTGAAAAATAGGCATACTCATGCTGTTTCATTAAACTGAAATTATAGTATTAGTATATATTTATTACAGTATTTATTTTGACATACTTTCTTTAGTAACAAATCTTATAATTGCCGTGTTTACTGTATGTAGTTAAGAGTTACATGTGATCTTCTGTTATTAAGAAATCTTGGTTTATAAGGCTTATTTGCTTACTTTTTAGAAATTTCGAATAATAGAGCCAGATGCTTAATTGGGCCAACTTGATATGGTCCCAATGTGTCCCGATAAAGTGGTATCCATTATATTATTGCAAGAAAAATCAAACAACAATCAAAGTTACAAATTCAATTTCTTCAGAGATCTCATTTCAGTATTGTAGAATAAATTCCAAATTTCATACAAAAAGAATGTACCTTACTTTACAATCATTTGATACATTCTAATAAATGATTATATTGTTCAAGGGTTTAGATTAGGTTTTTTATTACAACTGTTTATACTTGTATCAATAATACAAATGCTCAGTATCATGCAAAAAAAAAAATAACATACATACACATAAAACCTTCTTTATAAAACTAGCACTTGCTAAAATACAGAAAACATTATTCACTTACTTTCTTTTACACATCACTATAACCAATTTGTTGATGAGTATGTATCCTCTACACTGTCAGGTAAGTCTTTCACTCTAAATTTTTCTTTTTAAATACTGTTGCTAATGTTATTCCTCATATTACGTCTTCAGCTCCTTGCAACAGCTTCACTTCAATATCTTGTGAACCAGGAATTTAAGTAGGATAAGTAGTTAAGCTGCAAAAGAAAAACCGGTTTACAAGAATTTGTGAACTAAAATAAATCACTACTAATGAGATGGTTGATTTTAAATTCTTTGGAATTTTAATTCTGAATGCTTTGGCTTTAGAATTTGGTAGCTTGTTGGTGGTTGCAGAAACAGCATGATATTAACCTGATCAGTAGAAAGGACCTTGTAAAACTTTTGAACATAAAATACATGTTGAAATTCACATTTACAAAATTTGCTACACGTCAGTGGCGGCACTAAGGTCTTTGGGGCCCCCTGCAAAGGACGTAAGAGACCCTTATTCAGTTTTTAATAGGACCATGAAATAGTCTTATAACAAAAACATGCAACACATTTCAACATATTTGTTATGTGGCACATGTCTGAAATTCTTTGATATCTAACAGGAAAACGTCATTGTGTAGTTTCATTAGGTAATTGGACATCATTCTTTTTTCTTACCACAGTCAAACAGGCTGCAAAGACCAGTTAGCCTATATAGCAACTTCCTATAGGAGGAAAAATTTAGTTCTTACAATGATTTTGACCTCATGGGCACCATAAAATATAAAAATATGTCTCTTGAACAATTTCATAAAATTGACTTTCCTCAGGAAGGTTACCAGTTATTCAAAACGAGCTTCAGGTTGTGGGCTGCACATGTACAACGTTAGTGTTTTTGGCACAAGGTTCTTGATCCTATTCTATAAACCACTACACTGACCACTCATGGTTGGTGCTCCATCAAATCCTTGACCTCCACATTTGTTTATATCTGTCCCTTTTTTGTTTAAATTTTCTAAAATTTAAAACTTAGATCCTTTGCTGCTTGGATCAATAATTTCATAAAAACTTACAATTACAAATTATTAATTTATTTTTAGGCAGTATTTGCCAGAGTTTTGTCAATCAAAATGACTGTCACAATGCTGAGCTGATCTCTCTTTGGAAGATCTTAAGTAGTATCTAAAATTATGGAGTAAAATGGAGCTGAAATTTGTTTTATCTAATATGGATCTTAGAACAGGTTTGTGTTATACAACAATTATTTCATTTTGTATTTCATGATTTGTATTTGCTGTTTCTCCTTTGTAATGTGTGCTTCAAGTTAAGAAATAAATCAGGATATAAGGTCAATAATGTTCAGAAAATTACCACTATCTGGTCCAATCACATCAATATATTTTCTATAATTGAAGACTGGCAGAATACACATAGCCATAGTACTCACAACATCAACAATATCCATAAAAATGTGCTTCCACCTTCAGTGTTTTTCTGAAATTTTATCCAAAATGGCTCAATTTTCTTCCAAGCATCACAAGCTAGGCAAGCCTGCAAATGAAATTACTGGTATTGTGAGTTCTAATCTTTTTGCTGAGACCTTGCCAGTCACGGATGCAGTGTTTTTTGCCAGTGTTTGTTCACTGTATTCACTGAAAAGCCAATATAATTCACAATAAACAGCATCCAGTTTTGGATAATAGCACAGACAATACCTATAACTTTTTGTCCTGCTTTGGTCTTATAAGAATGTTCCTATTATATCTTGAATCTATTGGAAAAGGACCTTAAAACCTACAGCGTTTTGGAGCTAAAATAAAGCCTGGGTGTTTTGTATTAACAGTTAAACTCCCAGGGGAACATTCCAATATCTGTCCAGCTGATATTCAGTTCTGATGTAGACTCCTCAACATCATTTTTACAGCAACAATTGGGAGCATTCTCCTCAACATATTTTTCTGTTCTGTCTTCTTCTTTCAGGATCTCAAGTGAACTCACCTTACTGGTTCCAGGTCCAGGTCCAGTTTCAGGTTCAGATTCAGGGAACTCTGATAGTTTTGTAGTATTGGGTTTATTGAATTGACCCAGACCTCTGCTGTTGCAGCTTCCTTTTCTGAGACCCACTTAAGTAGTGGCATTTATCAGACATCATTTAAAAAGCACACTCTTAACACTTCTCATTTGAAACACATAAATTACTCAATAAAGCACAAAATGTTTAACCAAACACACTGCACATAAACGTTCAAGTTATTCATGAATCCAAAAGCTGACTGGAATGGACTCTTTCTTTGTCCTGAAAGAAATGTAAAACGTTGAAAAACGTAAACAAACTGCACATGTGAGAGTGGAACAGCAAAGAGAGACTGATTCAATTTATAGCATTACCCATGCACAATACTTCTCATAAGTCTGAAAAGTGTGGAATGTCTTATTGCATGTGTGACTGGATGTCAGTATGCACTGTGAACAGGTCCTGAGATAAGAGCAGATTATAGACATGACCCATTGCCTTCATGACGTAAAATACTCATACAGTCCACCAATCACACTATTTCATAGCCCTTCCCACCCCTTACTTCACATCATAGAGACAAAGAGATGACTCAAATGTAGTAATTGCTCCAGTAATGACAAAAAATAATAGATGGCAGTATTACCTCGTCCAAATTGAGCAGTGTCCTGATTTAGTGCAGCTAATAAAGAGCAGTAAGACAGGACCCAAAAGAAAGCCATCTTCATTTTATTTTTAAATGTAATTTTAAAAACATGCAATGAGTTTTACCACAAAAGAAACTGACCAGGCACAAGCATACATTAGCACTACGAAAAAGTTACTTACAGATTTTCTATTATGACTTCACCACCTGGGGGCCCCAAATAAATATATGTTATGTCCATCATTAAAAAAAAAAAAAAAAAAAAAAAAAAAAAAAAAAAAAAAAAAAAAAAAAAACATTAAGAAAAGATCAACTATGACAATCAGTTTCTTGTAAGAAGACTGGGTAGTCACATTGCAAGACTGAGTACTTCTATGCAAGTAATCATATATGTCATTTTTCAATATTAGTAAAAAAATCCCTCATTTATTTTTAAGCAAATGGGGCTATTTTATACCTGGGGGTGCCCAGAAACTGGGGCCCTCCCCTGGCTTGGGGGTCTTCAGTGTCCTTATCGTCACCTCTGGTACACATGCATTCAAAGTAACTGAATGTGTAGATTCTGTTACATAATGAAAAGCATTACATGAATGCAGTTAAATTCAACATAAACCTTTCACAAACAAACACAGTCAAAAAATCAGGATTTGTTATTATTTACTTGATGCATATTTTATTAATGTTCTGGCTAAGGTTCTCAAAGTCTTGATACTTGTAACTGATTCAACAATTGTTAATAAAAGTGAATATTGGGTAAAAAATAAAGTTTAATAAGTGAAAAATGTTGGCTGTTTTTATAGATTAACTGAACTGTTTACACATAAATGTTTGCACAGACATGTATACATACATATCCGGTATGCATATTCATATACTCACATATTTGTATGTGTGCAAGTATACTCTGTCATATGTGTATCTATTTCAGTTTATTATTACACTGGTGTAATATTAATTAATTATGCTGATAATTAATCAATTAGTTTATTCTTGTTGTTAAGATGGTTATTCCATTTATTTATTTATAATTAATGTGTGAATTGATATTGAATAAGTTTTAACTATCATAAAATACTCATGAATATAAACTTGATACCTTTCATATTATCCTGTGTTTAAGTGTCAATCAAAGTAAGAAGTATTAACTAACGAGTTAATTCAAATATTCATAAATTAGACATTTAACTGAATTAGTGTGATTCACTGTTATCATGATTTCACCTTCTTTCATATCTTGGATATTTTATTGATCACTATTCGGTATTGTAATAATAAAACTCATATGTTACGGTTTATTATCTAATAAACAATTAATAATCAATATTCATGATAATACATCTTCATGTTCCTGTAAATAAAACAATATTACACAACCTATTTGTTAATTAATAATGCTATTCTAGTATACAGCATAAGTATGCAATAAATTATACCTTACATTCAACATATTCCTACACTTAATGAGTTCATATTCCAGACTTGCATCTACTATAGTGATCATTTAGAGATTTAACTATTATCTGATCATTTATATTCATTTCTATGTGTTACTTGTTAATTGATATCCAAATTGCGAAGACTCTCCATCCGGCATCTTTGTCCTGCACTTTCCAGCACGATTGCTTTGCACTTATCATTTATATCACAAATGACTTCACACTTCCGCGAGACATCTCTCGCACTCCGCTTTGGTATGCATCCGGTCTCGTTTGATTTAGATATATACATGTAATACCAAGGATAGATTGTTTATACGTTAATTACTTGTTAACCGATAAAGTTTCCATTTATTTGAACACCTCAGTTCTTACTATGAGTAGATTGAAACTGTTAATTAACGTATTGCCACCACACTCACCATTTACTACGCACTATGTCGTGCTCCGTTGCAGTAGTAAAACTGACATATTATAAAGTCATTTCGCACTGACGTATATAAATTGACGAGTGTCTAAGTTCAATAATATTATGAGTCTATTATACCGTTGATTGAAAACTGATATTCTGAACTCATAACATACTAATGTACTTAGTTACCGCACATCTCAATAATACTGAGCAAAGTTTATGTAGGACTGACTAAAGTCTATATGATACTGACTAACAGTTATATGATACTCTCGTAAAATTTTATAATACTCGGCTAAAAATTATAATACTACTGGCTCTCCTTGTGGTAAACACCTGGTTTTGTCATGTCAACTCCCTTCCAACATCTCTTGCTCAAATCTCTACCATTCTCCAATGTCTTTCTCCTTGGTTTCTTGTCTCAATTCCTTCGAAATCTCCACCCAAAATCTTGAGTCAAGTTCACAATTCCTCGTTTACGCCAATCGTTTCCATGGCAACATAGTTCTTGTGTCCAGCCCTGGCCAAATTTTGGTATCTGATAGGCTGTCTACCCTACTCCAACATACTCTCTGGTGTCATCACCCTTATTTCTTCGAAAAGGGCAATTCCTCCGCCTGTCAATCACCCTTTTGTTCTACTCAAGTTCGAGTTATGTACCTCTGATTTATACCCTGTCACCCTATCGTCCAAAGGTCTCAAGCATAACGAATTTCGGTATTGTTTTGCTGTATCCGTTCAGTGTTTTTATTACTACACTGCTGGTTGATAGCTTCTCGGTACTGTACATCTGCCTTTCTCCTACTTCCATTCATGTCCGGAATCGTATACGAACCCCCCGTTGTCGTTACATCATCTATTTTCTCTCGCAACAAAACCCTTATTGTTCATTTGACGAACCTTCAAGTAATGTCATTGTAAACCCTTTGTGTCAGAGTGTCGTCTCGGACCTTTCACACGTGTTGTTACATTGCTAGCGTGTCGTTCGCCTCGTGTATTCTTTGTAAACGGCATGTACAGAGCGTTATCTTTTGTCTATTTGTTATGAAGACATTTTCTCTCGCTTCACCCTAATTTAACACAGCAATTTAGAATTATTGCCTCCACTAAACAAGGAGTCACATTGTCATCTTATTGAATACACGTATTGCCTGAATGACGTTCGTACTTCTTCCCTATCCATCACACTCTTGACAGATACTAACTGCCTTCGCATCGGTTGCGTAATCTAAAATTATTTATATATATTTTTAAAATTTTACACTATAGCGTCCCCAATTTGGTTTCAACGTAATAAGTCAGGGAATCCGGAGAAACTAAATTCATGCCCTGTCTCAAGTGTCTATTCACGTTCATCTTCCACTGGAGAGAGTATAGTACGCGAGCTCCCCCCATTTTTTTTTACTGACCCACTTTCTTTATCATCACCCCCCTTAACTTTAATCTCATTTCCGAATTTATTGCTGCTTATCTGGAAGGTATGAACTCATTTTACATATATCTTGTGTTCTAAGCAATAAGAATAACGTTCAAGTCATGCTTGATGTTTACCCAAAATGATTTTATAATTCATAAATTCGATAAATCATTCCTACATTTCAGTAAATTTATACTATACATAGTCATAAACATTTCTACTTGCTAATATATAAAGCGTATTAATAATTGAATTACTACAAATCAATCCTATATTTTCAAAGTTCTAAACACATGCTAATTTTACTTTTTCATAAAAATCGAAATAAGATTTACATTACCATTATATTTGTATCACTTCAATATAAGTGCATATTAATTTAATACATCTTCCTACTCCTTGAATCATAAATAAGTGTTAGATCTACTATAACATATTTGTTCGCTCCTCTTTGTTTATATTAGAGTTTCAGTTACATAAGTATATATATATATATATATATATATATATATATATATATATGTACTAACAATTTCAATATAATATTTTACAATTATCTTACAAATAATTAATACATGAAATAGCTGTTACTGTCCTCTCAACTTCGAGCAATTTATTGCTACTTACTTCACATTACTATCTGAATGTCCTTTGTTATTATTATTTTAGTCCACATATAGTCTTTTATACTTCTTATTTATATACACAATAACTTACTTCTATATAATAGTCTTTAACACATTTGAGCATCATAAAATATCTCTATGTTATTCTTTTGACAATTCATTTAACTTAGCTAAGTCAACTTGAATGATTTTGTCGCGTCACTCACCCTAACTTTGTGACACGATCCTATCACTCCGATTTCCTTAACTAATATACAACCTCCCTTTTTTTTCATGAATGTTCTAATGTATGCCTGTATACATTTCTCCTCACCAATCTATTTTGTTTACTGTATATACGCATTTTCTTTCTTCATACTTCATTCCTCTGAATACAATATTTTTTTAGCTGTCTAATATTAAACTTGCCGCGAATCTTGCGTTCGTCTTCGCAGTCCACGAGCTTATACAGCGCCTCCCCTAAGATTTTCTGGACCCTTGTAAGGTCCGCTGTACAGTTAGCAAAACTTGCCGATCCGTCACTGGATAGCATCGGATTGGCAGTATGTTCTAATTAGTACGAGATCTCCAACTTCAAATTTCATTGTATTATGATCCGCATTCATTTTCTTTGCCTGCTTTTCTCGTTTTGTCTTCATTTTCACGAAGATTTGATTTTTATCTGTTTGACAGTCTCCCGAGATTTCCCTGTCGATGTAATTTTCCCAAATATGTGTTGGCTTCCTTCCCATATGTGCTTCATAAGGCGTGATTTCGATCGTTTCGTGAAACGTTTGGTTTATACAACTTCAATCGTTGTCACAAATCGCGACCATTTAGTGTGCTGATCACTAACAAATATTCTAAATAAATTACCTAACTGACGGTTGACGTGTTCACCAAGGTTTGCGCAAGGGTTACGAATGGCTGTATACCTGGGTTTTATTTGTAGCTTGTTTAACCCACTTACCCACTGCTTAGAAGTAAACTGCGTCCCGTTGTCGGTCAAAATCGCTTTCGGAGTGCCAAACTCATTACAATACTGGCGAACTCTCCGAAGTGTTGCTGTAGTTGTTGCTCTTCTTAGTGTATATAACTTAACGAATTTGGTGAAGTTGTCCACCAAGACAAAAAAGTATCTTACTCCGCCAGCTGACATCGGTAATGGCCCGTAGAAATCTCCACTAACTAGGTCACCCTTTTGCATTGGCAATATGGGCCGCGTGCCCCCAAATAAATTCCTGTTGTCTGTGTCTTTGCAACGTTGACATTTATCGCACGTCCGAATGTATCACTTATCCGTTTGGTCATTCTGTCCAACGTAAAGTACTCTTGTATCATCTTGGTGCATTTTGCAGTACCAAGGTGACCATACAGTTGGTGTATCTCGGCAATGATTGTACCGGATATACTTGGAGGAATATATAGTTTCCACCTACCTTTACATTTTCTGTATAACTTGTCATTATTGTATTTATAAAATTTACCTAAATCCTTTTCTTCACAATTACTCCTTAATTTATCCATTATAATTCTTAGTTTACTATCTCCTAATTGGTACTTGCCTATATTTTTAATTATCTGGCTTACGTCCTTGTTCATTTTTATTGTCATATGGTTAATTTGATATTCACAATTGTCGTCGGTCACCTCTCCTTCTGCAACATTTTCTGGGTATCTACTTAATATGTCTGCGACAACGTTATCCGTTCCTTTGCAATAGATTATGTCTAACCTATACTCTTGTATACTCAAGATCCATCTGGTTATTCGTGAGTTGTTCAAATGGCACTTATTCATAAAAGTGAGTGCTTTATTGTCAGTAATTATTGTTAATGGTTGTCCAAGAATTTTTCAAGATATCTGACAATGCTTAATAATTCCTTTTCCGTGGTAAAATAATTTTTCTCACCACCTTTGAAAGTTTTGCTAGTAAAAGCAATGACGTTAATCTTTCCCTCGTTGTCCAGTTGGTATAACTGACCTCCGTATGCGAAGTTACTTGCATCACGTTGCATAAAATAACATTTATTAATCCTAGGAAATTTTAGAATCACTGTATCAATGAATAAAGCTTTTACTTCTCGGAAACAGTTGTCTAACTCGGGTGTCCAAGTAAACCTATTCCCTTCCTTCAATAAATTCAATAGTGGTTGTGTCGTCTTGGCGTATTTGTCGGTAAAACGGTTATAAAAATTAGTCAACCCTAAGAATCCTTTTAATTGTTTTTGATTTCTTGGGTTGGGAAATTTTTAATTGCTGCAATCTTTTCTTCCGTCGGATGTATTCCCTTCGTCGTCAGGCGATACCCTAGGTATGCGATCTCCTGGCGGAAAAACTGTGATTTTCTAAGTTTATTGTTAGGTTAGCATTTCTTAAGTTATTTAGTAGTAATTCCAGGTGAATAATGTGTGTTTTAACATCGTTTGAATAGCATAGGCAATCGTCAACGTAAATAATTGTGTTCTTCTTTACTTCTTTTTCTAACACCATATCCAAACCCCTAGTTAGAGCTGCTGAACTTCTGCTCAAACCAAATGGTGTTATAGTAAACCGGTAACATTTTCCCTCGTACATGAACGCGGTGAAGTCTCGGCAGTTTCGTTTTAGTGGCACCTGCCAAAAACTACTTGTCAAATCGATGGTTGATAGGTATTTCATTTCTCCACATCTTGCAAGAATCTCTTGAATTGGAGGAGCTCCTTCGTAATCCGGATCGTGACGCTATTCACTCTTCTTGCATCCAAACACAGCCTAACTCTTCCATCCTTCTTAATTACGGTTACTAATGGATCGATATATGGGCTGTTACATTGTTCGATGACCCCATATCTCAACATATTGTCTATCTCTTTATCCACATCCTGTTTAAACGCAATTGGTACAGGCCATCCTCGCTGAAAATAAGGCGTGTTATCTGTCACACTAAATTCGTGCTCATAGCCGTCTATCCTTCCAGGACACTCCCGAAACAAACTTTTATTCTTTATTAAAATTTCTTTGAGATTTCTTAATCTTTCCCTATCCTCACATACCATACTGTTGATCTTGTTAATCTTCTCCTCGATTTCTTCACCTTCTTCTTCGTTCATCACTTCCATGTGCATTATGGGTACCGTAAACTCCGTCTCGTCTGCTCTACCTTTAAATCCGACGACTCCTTTTGCGACATCAGTAAAACACCCTTCTTCCTTAAGAAAACTTATACCTAATGTACATGGTCTTATTTTGGAATGATCAAAAATACACAATCCACTTTAACGTCATTGATGTAAATTTCACACATAATTTGTTTCCTTATTAATCTGGATTTATTCCCTACAGCACTTAAAATTAATGTATTCGTCATTGGTAACTCTCCATAGGGTATTAAGTCTTTCTGGTTCTGGTGAAACCATGCTTCTGATAAACCGTTAACCGCGCTTCCAGTGTCAATTAATGCTGATATCGAAATGTTTTTATTAAATGTGATAATTATTTTTGGACATTTCAACACTCTTTGTACTGTTTCTTCTTCATCATCGTATAACAATTCGTGTCGTAAGTCGGGTAGGAGTATGTTCATTTCATTGTGTCTTTTTTGAAACCTTTTCCGGCTATCTCCCCTTGTGGGTATGTTAATTTTTTTTTTTTTTACTATTGTCAACTTTCCCTACAGCAGAAGTTGACGCTTTATTGCTGACAAATTCCCGTGCGTTTATATGTTGGCGGTCATTCCCTTGTAAACGGTCTCTTTCCGTCACTTTCCCTTTTTTTGTCAAACCACTCTTGCAGTCTGGCTCCGTATCCTTTGTTATGCGGGTGTGGAGAAGGGTATGTTGTGCCTTCACCGCTACGTGCATTGAACTTTTCGTGCAAAGCGCCGAAGCTGTGTTCCTTAACGGCTCGTTGGTTGATACTTGTATATTCCACAATCAACGATTCAAAATTAGGAATCGTGTTGACACCATGCATTACGACTGTGACCTCGATTTCCCTACCGTAATGTCGGGCTATTTTTTTTATCAATTGACGGTCCGTTATGGTTGGGGTCAACTGTCTACTTTCAAGCAGTATTCTTTCCATGTATTGAATTGGGTTAATTCCGCCATGCCAATTATACCGGCCGAATTCTAGATTATCCCTTATGGTATCTTGTTTCTCCTGCGCCCAGTATTTCTGCATGAAGGCTTCCTTAAATTCTTCAAGGTTTGTAATCTGGTTTCTGATGACTCTCCACCAGATTTTCGCGTCAGCTACCATATGTCGTCCAATCCATTTTATGTTATCAGCAGGGTAATATATGTCCTGAAGCTCTGACAACTCCTTCAAGAACTCCATAGGGTATCTGTCCGTACCATTGTACTTCAAGTCAATATGATTCTTTCCGTTTGTTCTGTTGTTTGGTCCTACTTCTACTTCCGCCAATGGCCGTTGCAGTCTCTCTTGACCTTCCTTAACTTCGGCTAGGTGGCTTCTCAATTCTTCAATCCACGTGCCTTTCTCTTTATCCGTCTCGTCAAACTTCTGTTCGTTGGAACATTGTCTTCCGTCCACTTCCACGATCTTCTGCTTCAATGTGTTAATCGTCTCTCCTTGCTCCTGCTGCTGTTGTCTGAGATTATTTTGTATCTCTTTCCTCAGTCCTTATCTTTTATGTGCGTATCTAATTTATCGTTTATCTTATCCACCGTCATCTGGGTGTTATTAATTACTCCTTGCCACTCCTGACGATCCACTTCTCGTAACCTCTTAGTCTCTTTTATCGCACTCTCCGTCTTCTTCTGTAGCTCGCTAAACTTCTCTTCCCATTTTTGTTTTGTTCTTGTAGTTCTATTTTTAATTGTCCAAACTGTTCTGCGTTTTGTTGCTTTAGTTCGTCTTTCTGCTTTTCTAGCTTCTCGTTTATCTGTTGTTTTAATTCGTCTTTCTGCTTTTCTGACTTCTCGTTTATCTGTTTTCTTGTTTCATCATTTTGTTGTCTAATGAAATCCATAAGTAACTGGAAGTCCATTTCGCGATTTTTTGATGTTCGTGTCCCCGCCCTGTTTTCTACTTCTACATTTTCTACACTGTTGTAACCGTTAGGTGTATCATCCTCCTGCGACCCTGCGACACCTAATTGGTTGTTAATTTCAAAGTTCATGCTGTCTGAATTACTTGTCATTTTAGCACGGCTGCGAGTGATCATTCAAGCTACCTTAACTAAGTATTTCTTACTCTAATCTACTTATAACTACCTACACAACTACCTGTTCTCAGCCAACTTGATTATAAACTTTAATTATTTATTAATCTAGCTTAATCAAGCTTCGCGTTGGGCGCCACTGTAATATTAATTAATTATGCTGGCAATTAATCAATTAGTTTATTCTTGTTGTTGAGATGGTTATTCCATTTATTTATTTATAATTAATGTGTGAATTGATATTGAATAAGTTTTAACTATCATAAAATACTCATGAATATAAACTTGATACCTTTCATATTATCCTCTGTTTAGGTGTCAATCAAAGTAAGAAGTATTAACTAATGAGTTAATTCAAATATTCATAAATTAGACATTTAACTGAATCAGTGTGATTCACTGTTATCATGATTTCACCTACTTTCATATCTTGGATATTTTATTGATCACTATTCGGTATTGTAATAATAAAACTCATACGCATGTCTGGATCTATATGTTACGGTTTATTATCTAATAAACAATTAATAATCAATATTCATGATAATACATCTTCATGTTCCTGTAAATAAAACAATATTACACAACTTATTTGTTAATTAATAATGCTATTCTAGTATACAGCATAAGTATGCAATAAATTATACCTTACATTCAACATATTCCTACACTTAATAAGTTCATATTCCAGACTTGCATCTACTATAGTGATCATTTAGAGATTTAACTATTATCTGATAATTTATATTCATTTCTATGTGGTTTCTTTGTGAGAATCAGGTCAGTGTGTTAGTTACTGCTAACAATAAATAATTTACGTTACTTGTTAATTGATATCCAAATTGCGAAGACTCTCCATCCGGCATCTTTGTCCTGCACTCTCCAGCACGATTGCTTTGCACTTATCATTTATATCACAAATGAATTCACACTTCCGCGACACATCTCTCGCACTCCGATTCGGTATGCATCCGGTCTCGTTTGATTTAGATATATACGTGTAATACCAAGGATAGATTGTTTATACGTTAATTACTTGTTAACCGATAATGTTTCCATTTATTTGAACACCTCAGTTTTTACTATGAGTAGATTGAAACTGTTAAATAACGTATTGCCACCGCGCTCACCGTTTACTACGCACTATGTCGTGCTCCGTTGCAGTAGTAAAACTGACATATTATAAAGTCATTTCGCACTGACGTATATAAATTGATGAGTGTCTAAGTTCAATAATATTATGAGTCTATTATACCGTTGATTGAAAACTGATATTCCGAACTCGTAACATACTAATGTACTTAGTTACTGCACATCTCAATAATACTGAGCAAAGTTTATGTAGGACTGACTAAAGTCTATATGATACTGACTAACAGTTATATGATACCCTCATAAAATTTTATAATACTCTGCTAAAAATTATAATACTACTGGCTCTCCTCGTGGTAAACATGTGACGATTTAAGATGCCTAAATCCCACAATAAATAAAAAAACATATATAAAAATTATAATACTAAAATAATTTAATAAGGTACTGATGAACCCTTTCTCCATGCCCCAAACCGGTAGTAACATGCCGATTTGCCAATGTATCAATTAATAAAATTAGATGTAAGAAACCCAATAAATCCCTAACGACCTCGTGTTACATAAAAGATTAATAACATTATAGAGTGATGTAATTAAATGGTAAGCAAAGTAAAGGAAAATAATTAATAATAATTGAGAACTACTTTTCGCGCTGAGAAACTACCTGCACGCGGACAGCCGCATACTCCTATAGTTAGTTAATTCAGTTGACTCAGAGACTCCGCTGCTGATACAGCATACAGAAAGTTATGTTGACAATATAAAACATCTAGACTAGGTAAAGCTTGTGTAATTGCCGAATGATGTGAATGTTGTAAATGACTTGAGTGTGCGACGATGACATCTCTATAATTAAATAACATCACCTAAATGTGATGTTAAACTTTTAAAATGTAACTGTTAACCATAAGCAGTATGTGCGGTACAACAATGTGAACACCAGTGAAAGTTACCACCAAAAACAGACCACAGGAATCTACACAAGAGACAGACTACTCATCTTTAATAATGAAACCATACTTCACCAACACACGATAGACAGAAGATCTCCCAGACACCCTGCACAACAGACAGAAGCGCCGATTTGCCGAGGACATGTTACACACAGGTGACACCGAAGTTCTACTTCCGTGGTTCAGAACTTAACTTAAACTAATATATAAGAAAGACACTTAAATAACAAAATAAGAGAAGAATAAAACACAAAAGACTGACCTAATTACCATAAAAATTGTAATTTCATGATATGTATTAACACTTAACTAAAAATGAACTTTTTCATGTGAAAACTTACTGATTTTATTGGACGCGTTTCGGCTTAGTATCCGCCTTCTTCAGCTTTGGTAACACAATAAAATACATAGCAATCAAAAACGGTTATAACCCCAATTTAATAAACATACTACACAAACGCATCAAAAACAAAAACAACAAAACACTAAATACCATCAACACACAACACAATAAATACATCACACTCACATACCACAACTCATACACACACAAAATCGCCAATACATTCTGAAAACACAAATACAAAATAGCATTCAGAACAACCAATACCATCAAAAAACACATCAGTAATACAAAAACAGACATAGACAAATATAACAAAACAGGTGTTTACAAATTAAATTGTAATGACTGCAATAGTTTCTACATAGGCCAGACGGGAAGATCTTTTTCATCCCGTTATTCTGAACACTTAAAAGCTTTAACCAACAACAATATACACTCCGCATTTGCTACACACATACACACAGAAAACCACAGTTACACCAACATAGACACTAATCTTGAAATTTTACATTACATACCCAAAGGTCAAAAACTCAACACAACTGAACAATACGAAATATATAAACACCACACAACACAACCAAACAACATACTCAGCGATCAATTACAATATAAATCACATACACTTTTTGACACAATCATATGAAAACAAACAGTAAGTTGAATCCCCGCGCCAATCCCCTTCCTCCACACACCACCCCCACTTCACCTTCCACACAACCGTTACAAAATGCTGGCAGTCTGTTACCAAAGCTGAAGAAGGCGGATACTAAGCCGAAACGCGTCCAATAAAATCAGTAAGTTTTCACATGAAAAAGTTCATTTTTAGTTAAGTGTTAGTGCTGTGAAAGAAGAGATGAATAACCAAGACAACTATATGTATTAAGATGTGTTAAATTTAATGAATTTAAGGAGTATAACACTCTAAAGTTAAATAAGCCCATTCTTCAGATGGCACAAAATAAAGATTATTATTTGTAATATCATATACAGGAACAAACAACTCGGATCCGAGGGTAGTACAAGTTATGTTCACCCATGACTTACACTAATTTCAATTGTGCGAAATGTGCAAAGATTTTTGTCTTTAGTATACACATTACTAATTTTCTTGAATGATGTTAACACAGTATATAATAAAGAGATGTCATGGTCCAAAAAGGTAGTGAATAAATCTACAAACCCCTATCTAAATTCCTGAATTCAAGGGATCCTATTTAGTGTTTGTTTATATTTCAGTTAATTATGAGTTTGTTAATATTATGGCAGCCTATTTAATTGACCTGAGCCAATTAACCAGGTTCCCGATATTATAACTTATGAGGCGTTATAAAATGCGCCAATCTGCTTAATAGCAAAATAAAATGCGGTACTCTGTTTTGCTTTTGCTTTTCTGCTATTGTCATTTAATACCTTGTAGAGTTATTCACTCTGATAGTTAAACTACCATGTTAATTTAAAATCTCTCCCTCTTGCGTGAAGTAAAATAATAAAAAGTACTTGGAACTACGATAATAAATATAAACAAATAAAAGGTCAGATATTTACCCCTAATAACCAGTAAAAAAATTGAGGGTTAATAATAAGAGATGAAAATAATTTTTAAAAAAATTAGAATAAGAACTCGTATTTAAGTAAGTAAAATCGTAAATTAGGATAAAGAGTTTTAACCAAAACAATACACAAAACAATATAATAACACAAAAGACGCAAAATAATATAGGTAAGGATATTTAAATGTTGTAACCCCAGGTTCATTCCTGTACAAAAAGTCATTCCCCAACCTGTCGGTTTGACGACAATCTTAGACAGGAAAATAACGTGTTACAGTCTGTAGGAAACAATCCCATTGTTAACAGCGGCAAAGTCGAGCTAGACAATACACTGCCTACCTCTATTGTCTAATACAAAGCGTGTGACCCCCTTGCCCAGTAACAACATATGGTTAAAATATATTACATCTGTGTGAAAATTCCTCTTCTCTCTCTCTCTCTGGCGAGATTCGATTCTCTCGTACCGTCTATTTGTAAATATCTCTCATGTATTTAAATTTTACTAAACCTAAAGATAGGAAAATAGAGTGTTTAGTATAAGTAGAATAAGTAGTGTATAAGATTTAGCATCTTAAAAGCATGGCTCAATTCAATCCTGATTTATTGTTAAAAGATGAATTATGCTATGAAGCACTGTTGCGCGGGCTACCTTACGTGAACTTAACGGTCGCGGAACTACGCAAAACGTTACGCGAAAGTAGACAAGATACACCCGCACAGTTAGGTCGATTAAGTGAAATAGATCTCGATAGCGAAAGAGAAACATCTTATGTGAAGTATAGGGAACTGACCTCAATATCACAATCTCTGCACGAGGAGAAGTCACCAGCTATAATCTTACGTACCACCCAGAGAATAGAGCATTTAACCCGTTAGATAAATAATTTATTAAACTGGCCCAGAGTTACTGTAATTCCCCCTGATGTGTAAAAATTTGCTGACGAAGTATTACAGCAATTACCCACAATAATAAGAGAATTACGTAGAAAGTCTGACTCATTTAAAATGGAGGAAATTGTAGAAGCTCTGACTAAATTATATATCTCCCCAGTTCAATCACCTACCCTAGAACAGCGACCCACTATCGTGAATTTCGAATCCCCCCCGGTATCGAGGATAGAACCAAGTAATGATCAGTTGTTGAATAGCAACGTGAATACCCTGCCGATAGCTGGAGCATCACTTCCAAATGCCCACCACAATCTCATCAATAATTATGCGTTACCACCCTCAGTGATGACAAATCAAGTATCGGGACATCCTAGAATAACATCTCACGTAAACTTTAGTGTGGACCTCTACGGAAAGATAACTCACCCCGTAGAAAAATTTTATCAAAAATCCCATACACGGATGGATTGAGTATCACCAAACTATTAGCTTTTATAAAATATCTGCTACAAATAAAAGATTTACAGCAACTAAGCGATCGCGAAATATTACAAGTCCTTCTGCCCAAATGTAGACCACCTTTAAAGGACCGTGTACAGGTGTCATTAGGTTCACAACATCCAGTAGAAGAACTCCATACAACTCTGATAAGACATTTTATTCCAACGGTAATTTACGAAGAGCTGAAACGAACCACAGTACTTCGAGTACAAGGAGCTCACGAGAGACTCGCCCACTATATCTCTGAAATAAGAGAAGCTTCCTTATTACTGCAAGTAAACTGGAGCAAACAACAGTTAGTAGAAACAATCTTTGTAGGATTATCCCCGGAAGAGAGATCTCGCTTAGCACTTATCAATAAACCCAACACGTTCACAGAATTAGAACAGTGTTGTATCCACTCATCCAACGTATGGTATTCGGATCAGAACCGATGTGCGTTACTCCCCCAAACACAATGTAGAAATGAAACACAACCCCTGGTGTCAGATACAAGAACACACCGCGATAGGCGACCATTTCAAATTCCTGAAACTTCACACTATCAAGCTAAATCGAATCATCAACTGAAACCTGAACAGAATACGAGTGATACCGTCAGTAGAGAAAAAAGATGTTATAACTGCGGGAAATTAGGACACATCAGTAGATGCTGTAAACAGAAACAGCACTACCAAAAACCCTCTTATTCAAAAAACATGTAAGGCAGGGAGATCTGAAATCCTGTGTCTTCCGCAGCATCGTGAAAATAGGTAAAACCCTGGAGTACAAAAAAGAAACAAAAAAAAAGAATAAAAAAAAGTAGACCCCTTCATAGAAAGAATTATCGATAAATGCAACTCAATTACTACATGCAAGTCCAGTATGTGTCAATTACCATACATACAAGTCGACCTTGGCGTTACTACCACCCTAGGATTAATTGATTCTGGATCGACACGGAGCTTAATCACCCAACAGCTAGCAGATACATTAGTTAAACACAATCTTGTTAAACGTAGTCAAAAGGTGAACATAAAATGCGCTACCGCTAACAAACAAAACTTAATCATAAAACTCAGCGTTACGATTAAACTAAAAATTAAAAATTTAACGTGGTATTTTCCAGTGTTAGTATATGACGGATTAGGACCAAACTTAATATTAGGAGCGGACTTTATCAGTAAAACAGGTATAATTCTTGACATGTACGATAAGCAGTATTATTTTAGATTCGACCGTACTCGAAAATATAATTTTGATTATGAAATAAATAACAGTGGAGATATGGAAACTTCTGCAACGCATCTAGAACACCACAAGTCTGCATTAGATCACTTAGAAAGTAAAGATAGACTGAAAATACAAAAAATAATAAAAGAATTTTCCACCGTCCTCACCCCAAAGTTAGGATTAACAAATCTTATAGAGTACAAGATCAACCTGAGTGACAACAAAGTAATACGACTGCACCCATACAAGTTATCTCCACCAAAAAAGAAATAATTCAGAGAAATATATATTGAGTAAGAGAGTATTATGTTACAAAGTAGCTAATGGAATATCCTTGAGAATAATTGCCCCGGATATTATTAAACCAATGCTTATGGAATACTACCACTCATCCACCATTGGAGCACATATGGGAATAAATAAAACTACATCGTATTCGAAAAGAATATCATTGGGAAAATATGAACAGCGAGATAGCTAAATTCGTAAAACAGTGTAAGTTGTGTGCACTGAGCAAACCAGCGAGAAACAGCCACATAGGTAAATTAATCTCAGAGACTCCCACGACACCCTTTTCTAAAATTTACTTAGACTTTTCTGGCCCCTACCCACGTTCAAAATCAAGAAATACCATGCTACTCATTTGTGTAGATTCATTTACCAAATTCGTCTGGATGTATCCCATGTGACGAGCGTTAGCATCTACCACAGTGTGCCGGTGTAAATCCGGCTACCGAAGGTTTTAGTTAAAGTCGTATTTTAATTGTAAAATAACGTGAATGCGAGAGTGCTGAGGCGAACTTTGTTCGCCTCGGTTACGGCTGCGCGCGCAACTTGTAGAATAGGGGAGCAGTTTCTCTGCTGCTAACGGCAGAGGACTCACTGCTCCGCCCCGAGATACATCAGCTTCGCTCTCTCTTCGAACATTTACGACGCAGTTTTCTGTTTCTTCATGGTGTGCTAAAGCGTAATCGACTCCCGGGTTCTTGATTAAGCCGGAGACTTGCCTTTGCTGATTGCCGTACATCTGCATCAGACATGGACCATTAACAAGATCTTGTCCGAAGAGGGAGCGGGCGACTGATTCTCGATGTAGCACTTGCCAGCATTTCTAAGGTGATATTCACGCTTTTATTTTACTTTGGGGGCCGGGCCGGCAGTGCGCCTGTTTTACATTAAATATCTTTGAAGCCATGTGACCACATGTCCAGACTGTCTGCTAGAAAGGGGAGAAGCTGATCATGACTGAACATTATAAGTTAAATTCAAGAACACTTTTTTATAACTGATTTACATTACACTAAGTGCACTCCTTGTAATTGTGTGCTGCACTGGGGGAGCGTGCCAGATATTTTTTTTACACTGGACATTTTACTGTTTGCATCTCATTATCATTTAACTCTTTACAAAATTTATAGAACTGGCTAGTAGCTCTGTTCCGGCTGGAACAGGAATGAATAAATATTAACTTCACTATGGGTTTACATGTAAGGGCTGGGGGTTTTCCTTGTTTTGTTTCTTGGGCCGTTTTCTGGGGTTTAAAAGGGGACTTAGTTTTTTTCTGACACCTGTTGGTGCAACCTCAGGCAGGTTGGAGGCCTGTCAGACTTTGTCAACCGCATGCTGGCGCGCTGCCACCGCTGCTAGGGCACAATCGCCTTATTGTATTTTTTCATTTTAATTATATTTATATACCCATTCGGAGTTAATAGAAAATAATTTGTTTTTCTCCTGGATATATATTAGTTGATTTTGCTCCTTACAAAAGGGCTATACTGATTGTTTTTCTTAACTGGCAAACACATATTGATTAACTTTCACTTGTAGTATCTGCTGTTTAATTTTCGTTAACTATAAAACATATACTCATTATTTTTTGTAAAATATACATTGTCTAAATTTTTCTGATATTGTAAAGCCTCGAGTGATTAATTTCTGATTGTTAAAGTACATATTGATTTTTAAATCCTCCGGAATTTGTGAAGTAAAGTAACTGTTTGAAATCAGATGATGTAGTTCTGTAAAGTTTATTTAATGCTGTGGAAGGAACTTAAGGTTCATACACTCATGATGGGTTATTGATCAGTGGAATGCTATGCAAATGGGCGGTCCGGTTTTATTCATGCGTTATGAGTTTTCATCATCCTTTCTAGGGGTTTTGGCTTTTATATAATTCTGCAAAAACGGGTTGTTGATGGGCGAATATTTTATCACTGCTGGGTTTGGAGTATTGTTGTTACACTGCCTGCCAGGCGGGTGCATTCCAGGGGCATTCGTGTTAGAATTGATGTTATTGTGAGTTTGTGTGCCTTATGTTTATGTGTGTGTCATGTTTGTCCGTGTCTAGCTAGCCACAAGATGGGGAAGAATCTTATATTTATATATACATGTACTTGCTGAATTTATACACACTTGTTATGCTTTATATTTATATATATGTATATATTTACTGAATTTATGCACACTTGTTATGATGTACACATGTTGTTTTAATTCAATACTGTTAAAGCAGGGCTTAAATCATTCGTGATAATTATGATTCAAGGGGGGGGACAATGATGTACTAGAGTTGGCCTGCATGTATGATTTCTAAGCATACAATAAACTTGTTATTATTACATTACAGCTGAGTTTCATTGCAAGTCCCGTCATACTGGACCCGGCACGATTTTTGCTTCTCTAGGCTCCAGCCTAGTCCTAATTGACTTGTGGCTTCTCTTTCAAAAAAATTAAAATTAAAAAAGTTGTTTTATATTCAAAAAATACTTAAAAAGAAAGAGGGGTTACAAATGGTACCGCAGAGCGTGATTAATAAAGTCTGCTACTGCAAATGGTAGCAGTGAGCGTGGTTCATTCTAGGCTTGAACCCTTGGGTCCTGTGGTGTGACGTGGCTTGCAAGCTCGGAAATATTAATGCCATTGTGGTGACATAATTTTTGGTATATGCCCGTGTAGGCTAGTTGTAGGTACTATAACTTGTGAGTCGGGTCGCACCACTGAGGCGGTTATTGGTGTTTGAAAAATGTAATGGTTGTACGGCCGGGGAGTCTCAAGCGTAGCCTGGAAGATGGAAGGTTGATTCGGGGTCGGAGTTTAGCGTGTTATATTGGCGGGATGCGGTATGGCCCGATCGGAAATCGGTACCGGCACCGATTTGTGTCCGGTTGATGTTGAAGTATTAATTCACGGATTGTGACTTTCAATTGTTAGTTGGTTGTTGTGAGTTATGTGTTGGTACGGCGTGTGTGTCGAATTGCTTTTTGGTGTTAGGTGTGTCTAGTATTGTTGTTTGTCACTTGTCTCCTTCCGTCGTGGATGTGAATGGTACAGAATAGGCCAGGTCTCCGCAGTGCTAGAGAACCCGGGGGTCTACTCAAAGGAAGGACAGTACTTGAGTTTTTCCGATTCTTGTTAATATGTTTTGTAGGTTATGTTTGTGTTAGGTGTTTAGTGGGGATTTGTTTTATGATTGTTTGTTTTGAATTGTGCAATTCTGGCGGCGGTATGCTATCAGGAATTGCCCCACCCTCTTACAGGCGTTCTCCAGAAATTTCCGGTGGTGAATGGATTTGATGAGGACCAGCTGTTGGTTTTCTTGGACCTGGTCCTGCAGGTGGCAGATTTCCCGGGGGTGTCCGATGGGGAGGTCTTGTCTCTTATATACCCGTATTGCCGGAGTACGTTGGCTGATCTGGTCACCAAGGTCCTGCGTCGGGGTGACAGTGTTGATGCTTTCCATGGGCAGGTGTTGAACTTCTTCCTACCCATTCGACGACGTGCCCACCTTGAGTTGGAAAAATTCTATCGCCCACAGGCCAACGGAGAGGCGTTAGGAGACTTCGTGCGCGATATACGGAAAGCTGCCCGGGTGTTAAGATTGGGGTTGCCAGAGACGGAAGTTATACAAGCGATTCTAGAAGGACTGACTCCCCAGGAGAGGTCTCGTTTGGCATTCGCGGACCGTCCACGTTGTTTTGCGGACCTTGAGCGACTGTGTGTGCTTTCAGGAATGGTCAAGGAGTTTGACGAGTTCCGGGGAAAAGAGCCTACCGATGTCCAATACTCCAGCGGTTCATCAGGAAGAGCCAAAAGGGACAAACATGGTGGTTGGAGGAGAACCCAAGAGACGCTTAGAAAGCCAGAATATTCCGGAAGTGATGGAGGCTACAAGGGGGTGGCAAGTGTGAAGACGGTAACAACAGCTACAGCACAGAAAACAAAGAAACATGAAATTAACAGGGGAAAAAGAAATTATGTTGGGGAACAACCATCGGCAAGTAGGGAGCCTGTAGTTAGGCGTTATTCTTATTTGCAGAAAAGTGAGAGTTTAAAAGTTCCAGAGGAAGTACAAGTGCCTAATAGAGTGGTGAATGAAGAAGGGGAAGCAGAAGTAGAAGAGCGGAACTGCTTCGTGGGATCAATCCAAGACGACAAGGACACGTCAGTTAAGACGGAGTTGCAGGACTCAAAGAGGACGTCATGGTTGAATCCAGAGGCCGCAGAATTTGTTCCGGTATTTACATCTCGGTTCGTGAGGGATCCAGATCCTGTAACATCATCATCGCCTACGCAGGGAGATGAGAAGTCATTGGATGGTGTAGCTTTACCATCGCCAGTCGAAATTAATTTAGTCATTGCACATGAACCTGGACAGCTGGATTCCAGGGTGGAAGATGTTGAGGACGTTGTAGTTGCTGAAGGTGGTCAAGGAGTGGAATCGACAGAAGAGTCAGAAGAGCGGTCTGCAGATGCTGCGCAGGTGAGTATAGTTGTAGGTGTTAGGGAGACTGTAGAGTCTGAAGTTGCAGATGGACACAGGGATGTCCGGGCTGCGAGTGTTTCTGAGGTTGTGGATGGACAAGGGGATGTTCATGCCGCAAGTGAGGTAGAAGTTGAGGAGAAATTTGGTGGCAGCGTTGTAGAGTTTGTGAGTGAGAGTGATATAGTGTGTGAAGATGTGCAGACGCCTTCTGTAAGTAGTGTTGAGGATTCCGAGGAACGGGAGGAAGTTTCAGGGGGACCAGGTGAGCAACTAGAGGAGGACGAGGATGTGCAGTGTTCAGATGGTGGTAGTGGAAGTGATGGCGATGATGTTGATGATAAATGTGTTGGGGAAAACGAGATCAGAGAAGAGGTTAGTGAAGAAGTTTGTGAAGCGGCTGACGATGAGTGTGATGAAGAAATTGGTGAGGAGCTGAGGGAACATGTGGTTGAAGAGGGATCTGAGGAGCAACTGGAAGATGCTGAGGATATGCAGTGTCGTGATGGTGAGTTGGATTGTGGGGACGAAGAAGGGGAAATTGTAGAAAAGAAAGAAGTAGCAAGGGAAGAAATTGTAGCAGAGGAGTTAGACGACGAGCATAATCCAAAGCAGAGTGAAAGTAGTGAGGTAAGTTGCCTTGATTCTGATCCCGAAGAAACCAGTCAGTACAGCTCAACACGAAATAATTTCTTAGAGAGTGGTGTCCGAAAGGAACGGGTACCCAAGGTCCGTCATCGAAAGGTAAGAAGAAGAGGTTAACGGGTAGCGGGTAGATGTTCCCCACACTCCCAGTTGTGTTCATCTATTTCAGGGTTGCGCCCCTGCCCACACGAGCCTTGGTTTCCTCCATTCATCCTTATTTCGGAGGGAACCAGGTCCTTACCCTTAGTCCTAACTATTGACCCTTTAATGCTCCTTGCCCCAGTTCATCTTCCCGATTTTCCTACCCTTGCCCTTAGTAAAAAAAAAAAAAAAAAAAAAAAAAAAAAAACCTATCGGTAAGGAAGTGGAGAGAGACTTGCCGGAAGTGAGTAGATTGTGGTCCTCGAGATGGTCGTGGTCTTTGAGATCGTCAGATTCCCCTATTTTAAAAGTTAGATGGAGTGATGGTGTGCTGTTGTTGGTTGTTATTAGTTGTTGATGTTGATGTTGTTCATTATAGGGTCCGAGCCATGCCGCATTCTCCGGTTGTTTTCCTGGTGTTCTTTTGTTGAGAGAGAAAGTTGTGTAGTAGGTGCTGTAGAAAAGTAAACCCCCTCTAGTTATGGTGTATTTGAATGAGTAAATGATGGGATTAATGTTCGTGTGCCCTTGGTGCGTCCTCTCTGTCTGGCTGAGCGGGGCCGTCCGCCCTTGTGTAGGGAAGTGGACCAGCCATATGGCAAGGATGGAGAGACCTTGTGGGTGCATGTGGCTGGTCGGTCCAAGAGATGGACGAGGAGTAGTACGGTCGCTCACATATCAAGGTGTGAGATACCTTGTTGGGTCTTAGGACGAGTATGTGAGTCGGACCGGTGGGAGTAGGTGATGGTCACCGGAGAGGGTGACGTGTTGGGGCGGTCCCGTGGGGTTGGCGTGGCGGAGAGGGTCGCATGGGGATGGTGGTTCTCCTGAGAGCAGGTCTACCTGGTCACCTTATCCACGATGTCCACCGGAGTATTTAAGATGGGGGTACACTGCAGGGTACTTTCCCGAGTTTCAGAGTGGGGCAACCGGGTTGCCCTTTCGGGGTGGGGGTGTGCCGGTGTAAATCCGGCTACCGAAGGTTTTAGTTAAAGTCGTATTTTAATTGTAAAATAACGTGAATGCGAGAGTGCTGAGGCGAACTTTGTTCGCCTCGGTTACGGCTGCGCGCGCAACTTGTAGAATAGGGGAGCAGTTTCTCTGCTGCTAACGGCAGAGGACTCACTGCTCCGCCCCGAGATACATCAGCTTCGCTCTCTCTTCGAACATTTACGACGCAGTTTTCTGTTTCTTCATGGTGTGCTAAAGCGTAATCGACTCCCGGGTTCTTGATTAAGCCGGAGACTTGCCTTTGCTGATTGCCGTACATCTGCATCAGACATGGACCATTAACAAGATCTTGTCCGAAGAGGGAGCGGGCGACTGATATGGCGATAGATATACATTGTCTAAATTTTTCTGATATTGTAAAGCCTCGAGTGATTAATTTCTGATTGTTAAAGTACATATTGATTTTTAAATCCTCCGGAATTTGTGAAGTAAAGTAACTGTTTGAAATCAGATGATGTAGTTCTGTAAAGTTTATTTAATGCTGTGGAAGGAACTTAAGGTTCATACACTCATGATGGGTTATTGATCAGTGGAATGCTATGCAAATGGGCGGTCCGGTTTTATTCATGCGTTATGAGTTTTCATCATCCTTTCTAGGGGTTTTGGCTTTTATGTAATTCTGCAAAAACGGGTTGTTGATGGGCGAATATTTTATCACTGCTGGGTTTGGAGTATTGTTGTTACACTGCCTGCCAGGCGGGTGCATTCCAGGGGCATTCGTGTTAGAATTGATGTTATTGTGAGTTTGTGTGCCTTATGTTTATGTGTGTGTCATGTTTGTCCGTGTCTAGCTAGCCACAAGATGGGTGAGAATCTTATATTTATATATACATGTACTTGCTGAATTTATACACACGTGTTATGCTTTATATTTATATATATGTATATATTTACTGAATTTATGCACACTTGTTATGATGTACACATGTTGTTTTAATTCAATACTGTTAAAGCAGGGCTTAAATCATTCGTGATAATTATGATTCATGGGGGGGACAATGATGTACTAGAGTTGGCCTGCATGTATGATTTCTAAGCATACAATAAACTTGTTATTGTTACATTACAGCTGAGTTTCATTGCAAGTCCCGTCATACTGGACCCGGCACGATTTTTGCTTCTCTAGGCTCCAGCCTAGTCCTAATTGACTTGTGGCTTCTCTTTCAAAAAAATTAAAATTAAAAAAGTTGTTTTATATTCAAAAAATACTTAAAAAGAAAGAGGGGTTACAACAGTGAAGATTTTGCAAGATAGATTATTTAAAGACTTCGGTACACCAGTACATCTAGTGTCAGATAACGGACCCCAGTTTAAGTCCAAAGAACTCAAGGACATGTGTTTCAGACTAGGCATAGACCACATTACCGTTACTGAGTATCGTCCACAAGGTAATATAGCTGAAAGGTATTTGCGAAACCTAAAATCCACTTTAATAGCGTACCATGCAAATGACCAAACATCTTGGGACTAGAACCTATCCTGGATACAATTTGCCTTCAACTCAGCATATCATGAAGGACATAAATCGACACCCTTTGATTTGTTGCATAAATATAAACCAAATCACCCATTATCCACCAAGTGGAAAATACATGAATTGCTACCCCGCGAAACCAGTGGTAAAAATATAAAAAAGATATGGAACGAAGCTCGTGCTAACTTAAGAGTGAACTTGAGAAAATCGCGAAAATATCACGAGCGGGATAGTAAGGAAATAAAGTATCAAGTCGGAGACTTAGAGATGTACAAAACTCACCCGTCGAGTAGTGCAGTTGATAAGACCACCTCCAAATTATCTTACCGATGGTGTGCCTCTTACAAAATTTACAGATACTTAACTCCCGTAACCGTAGCACTGTATGAACCCGCTACGAATAATTATGTACGTAGAAGTCATGTTTCCCAGATAAAATATTATCACGGAAATAAACATGCTAGTGAGCAAGAAAAGAAACGAAGTAGAGAAGGATAGATGTATTAAGACGTATATTTGCTATATTGTAATTGACTCACGACTTAATTACCAAATCGTATAAATAGGAATGAGGCCTGATCAACCTTAGATCTGTTCACCGAGAAAGAATAAAGAAAGTGAGAAGTCAGCTGACACAAAATATAAGTAACGTTACATTACAAGTACTTTACCAGTACTTTAATAAAATGATTCGTCAACTACGATTTAATGAAACCCTTGAAAAAGGAAAGGAAACACAATAAGGATGTGAAACATACTCTGTGAAGAGTAACTCCATGAAAAGAGTAGCAAAAAACTAAACAGAAAAAACCGGTAGTAGTCTTAAGTAGTAGAATTAAGATGAATTTTGTGTATTATACATATTTTATGAACTTTGATTTTTATGTATTTTAAGTATTAGTTAATATGGCACTGTATCTCTTGTTAATAGTAAATAGTAAATTGAGAGTGATTCATGTACCTCATGAGTAAATTGCTTAAAGAGAGAAAGGAATTTCACATGGAAATTCTGAGCTAACTCCCAGTGCAATTCCAATCTATTTCCCCGTTGAAAACACATCGGTCCCTGACCCTGTGTCTTCTTTAAGTGAAGGAGTATGTGACGATTTAAGATGCCTAAATCCCACAATAAATAAATAAAAAATATATATAAAAATTATAATACTAAAATAATTTAATAAGGTACTGATGAACCCTTTCTCCATGCCCCAAACCGGTAGTAACATGCCGATTTGCCAATGTATCAATTAATAAAATTAGATGTAAGAAACCCAATAAATCCCTAACGACCTCGTGTTACATAAAAGATTAATAACAGTATAGAGTGATGTAATTAAATGGTAAGCAAAGTAAAGGAAAATAATTAATAATAATTGAGAACTACTTTTCACGCTGAGAAACTACCCGCGCGCGGACAGCCCCATTACCCCTATAGTTAGTTAGTTCAGTTAACTCAGAGACTCTACTGCGGATACAGCGTACAGAAAGTTATGTTGACAATATAAAAACATCTAGACTAGGTAAAGCTTGTGTAATCGCAGAATGATGTGAATGTTGTAAATGACTTGAGTGTGCGACGATGACATCTCTATAATTAAATAACATCACCTAAATGTGATGTTAAACTTTTAAAATGTAACTGTTAACCATAAGCAGTATGTGCGGTACAACAATGTGAACACCAGTGAAAGTTACCACCAAAAACAAACCACAGGAATCTACACAAGAGACAGACTACTCATCTTTAATAATGAAACCATACTTCACCAACACACGATAGACAGAAGATCTCCCAGACACCCTGCACAACAGACAGAAGCGCCGATTTGCCGAGGACATGTTACACACAGGTGACACGGAAGTTCTACTTCCGTGGTTCAGAACATAACTTAAACTAATATATAAGAAAGACACTTAAATAACAAAATAAGAGAAGAATAAAACACAAAAGACTGACCTAATTACCATAAAAATTGTAATTTCATGATATGTATTAAGATGTGTTAAATTTAATGAATTTAAGGAGTATAACACTCTAAAGTTAAATAAGCGCATTCTTCAGATGGCACAAAATAAAGATTATTATTTGTAATATCATATACAGGAACAAACAACTCGGATCCGAGGGTAGTACAAGTTATGTTCACCCATGACTTACACTAATTTCAATTGTACGAAATGTGCAAATATTTTTGTCTTTAGTATACACATTACTAATTTTCTTGAATGATGTTAACACAGTATGTAATAAAGAGATGTCATGGTCCAAAAAGGTGAGTGAATAAATCTACAAACCCCTATCTAAATTCCTGAATTCAAGGGATCCTATTTAGCGTTTGTTTATATTTCAGTTATTTATGAGTTTGTTAATATTATGGCAGCCTGTATAATTTAACCTGAGCCAATTAACCAGGTTCCCGATATTATAACATATGAGATGTTATAAACACCTGATTTTATCATGTCAACTCCCTTCCAACATCTCTTGCTCAAATCTCTACCATCCTCCAACGTCTTTTCATTGGTTTCTTGTCTCAATTCCTTCGAAGTCTCCACCCAAAATCTTGAGTCAAGTTCACGATTCCCTTCTGACTCGTTTACGCCAATCTTTTCCATTGCAACATAGTTCTTGTGTCCAGCCCTGGCCAATAGGGTGGAACGAAAATGGCCTTTTTTTAATTTTTTTGTTTTTAGTTTTGTAATAGTGGGGAAAAGTTGCCTTTTAGGTTCAAAAAGAAGAAAAAAAAATTTTGTTGCTATACTACAACATCTTGAGGTGCCGCAAAGAGCTTAAAGTTTGTAAAAAAATTTAAAAAATTGAAAAATTATAAACTTTGATAAATTATTTTTTATGGTTTCCTCGTACATATAATGTTACAAAAGATAGTTGTAAATACATATATAAGCATTAGAATTGGAAAAAATTATTAATTACAAAATACAATAATAATAAAAAAATATTTTTTAATGTCAAAAAGTTTGTATTTTTGATAATTTTGAAACTTTTGCGAACATTTTGGTTGTTACAAATAGTAGTAAATAAGGTTGAAATAAAAGCTCGTCAAATCAATTATATATTTTTTTTATTAGAGCACACGTAAAAAAATATCATAATACACTTTTAAAGACATTGAAAGTTCATTTTTATGATTTAAAAAACCCTTAATAATTACAAATGTTACAGCTGCAAAATGTTTGTTTCTACTTCATTGACACATTAAACTGTTTTTTTGTATCAAATTTTGGCATGTTCTCACGTGAGTCAATTTTTGCTCTTATATATCCTTCTCTTGCGATTGAACCACAGACATTTTGAGTCGGTTCGGTCACCAGTTTCACAGCTCTTTCCACTGTTTGCGTGTGACAAGAAAGCCGGGGAAAGTCGATAAGCGGGTCCACTTTACTATTTGGTTGAGCTTCAGATGTCTTCCGTATAAAGTCTTTGAGAGAGTCAATGGAAACATGTTTTACCAAGGGGGGTTCAGTTACGTCATTTTCAGCCCATGAGATCATGTCGATGTAATCCTTTGTGTCAAAGGTTATCTTTGTAACTTTAAACTTCCTGACTCCGCCTCTACTTTCTGTTCTTGCTTTTAAAACACATCGTAAACCAAGTTCTCTTACATTTTTGCGCTCATCACATAGCATGGACAAAAGGAGATTTTCTGCAGCAGCAAAGTATCCATTTATTTGAATAACCGGGTCTAGAACGTTCTTGAAATCATCAGAGAGATAGTGTGAATATGAGATAAGCTTAAACAGATGTTTGGAACCATAAGTACATGAAGGTTTTAACTTAATGTTAAACCACACAGGTGCATACACTTTCACAATGTACTCAGCCAGAGTCTTAAGGTTTTCAGTTGGATTTTCAGTTGCCACATACAATCTAAGTATACGGTTTGCTAATGTAAGCCACCTGGAGTGAGCAAGTTTTCCAGGGTTTCTTAAAGATAAATCTAGTGAGCAATTTCCACTTGATACAGCGATACACATATCCAATAAATACTTCTGATCTGTACTTAAATCATTTATGTTCTCCAAAAGAGGAAGGTTATTTTCAATTGGCAAGAAAGTAACCACAGGAAGATTAGCACAGTTTTCCAGCTGCTGACCTATTTCGCCTTTAAACTCATTGGGTCCCTTCGTTTTACCATCTAAATGACCAAAAAAAGATGTCGCAAAGGTAGCTCATTTCCATGGAACAAACAAACTAACCATTGTAAAGGTCTTCCTATTTCATTTTCCATCAAAGAAATCACACCATTATTATGTCCCGTGTTTACAACGGTTCCATCACACCCAATAGCAGTAAAGTTCAAAAGTTGTTCATTGTGTTCTCTATCTTCAAGAAACTCCAGTATACTGTCTGCTATGTCTTTTCCAGTGCCAGATTTAGGTGTTACGTGGCCTAAAAACTTTGAGTTTGGTTCCTCTATTAGTGAAACGTGCTCTTCTGAAATAACTTTTTTGTACAACTTAATTCCTTTCTTTTCTTGAACAATTGTTTTGTCTCTTCTTCCATCAAAAAACAATCCTCTATTTTCGGTTATCTGATCATAAAGACTGTCATTAATGAGATCTCTTCGATTTTTTGATCTTGCTCGTCTAATTTTCATCCTGTCTATTACTTTGGTTTTGTCTTCCCCTGTGATTACACCCAAGTCCTGTAAAGCAGCACTAGCTATAGCTGCAGCAGCTCTATCTGATATTCCGGTACGGTCACAAATGGAAGCTACAGATGGCAATTTAATACGCATTTGAGTGCTTATCTTTTTTTCTTTTTTCAATTTTGAAGGGCCTGGTAGATTTATCTCTTCTTGTATATTTGAAGGACCTGGTTGGTTTGCCTCTTCAGCGCTGTCATTGTCGTCAGTAACCATTTCTGATACAATAGTTAAACTGTTTTTATCTTTCTATTCATATTAAAACACCTATTTGAAACTTTTTATTGCATAATCGAGACACGTAAAATTCTTTGAAAAAGTTACAAAAAGTATGTTTTTATAAAACTTTACCGCTCTTGTGGCACCTCAAGACATAATCCAAAAAGTTAAAAAAAAATTGTATGTCTTTTTTTATATAAAAACTGCTTTTTTGACAGTATTTGAAATTAAAAAAATTTTTTGACAACTTCTTAAAAAAACTTAAAAATGTAGCGAAAATTGCAATTTTATGAAAATTTATCGTCCTTGCGGCACCTCAAGACGTGCTCCAATATTTTTCATATCTTTTTTTTATCTTATCTACACCAAAAGGCAACTTTTCTGCTCTATTACAAATTAAAAATCTAAACTTGATTTTTTCGTTCCACCCTACTGGCCAAACTTTGGTCTCTGATAGGCTGTCTACCCTACTCCAACATACTCTCTGGTGTCATCACCCTTATTTCTTCGAAAAGGGCATTTTCTCCACCTGTCAATCACCCTTTTGTTCTACTCAAGTTCGAGTTATGTACCTCTGATTTATACCCTGTCACCCTATCGTCCAAAGGTCTCAAGCGTAACGAATTTCGGTATTGTTTTGCTATATCCGTTTAGTGTTTTTATTACTACACTGCTGGTTGATAGCTTCTCTGTACTGTACATCTGCCTTTCTCCTAGTTCCATTCATGTCCGGAATCGTATACGAACCCCCCCCCCCCCGTTGTCATTACATCATCTATTTTCTCTCGCAACAAAACCCTTATTGTTCATTTGACGAACCTTCAAGTAATGTCATTGTAAACCCTTTGTGTCAGAGTGTCGTCTCGGACCTTACACAGTGTTGTTACGTTGCTAGTGTGTCGTTCACCTCGTGTATTCTTTGTAAATGGCATGTACAGAGCGTCGTCTTTTGTCTATTTGTTTTGAAGACGTTTTCTCTCGCTTCACCCTAATTTAATACAGCAATTTAGAATTATTGCCTCCACTAAACAAGGCGTCACATTGTCGTGTTATTGAATACACGTATTGTCTGAATGACGTTCGTACTTCTTCCCTATCCATCACACTCTTGACAGATACTAACTGTCTTTGCATCGGTTGCGTAATCTAAAATTATTTATATATATTTTTAAAAATTTACACTATACTGGGTGTTTTACACTGTGTGATTTCACACATCTCAGTTTTTCTTATTTCTCTGGTCACTAAAGTTTACTTTTGTGTGTGTGTGTGTGTGTGTGTGTGTGTGTGTGTGTGTGTGTGTGTGTGTGTGTGTGTGTGTGTGTGTGTGTGTGTGTGTGTGTGTGTGTGTGTGTGTGTGTGTGTGTGTGTGTGTGTGTGTTTAACAATGTGAATTAACCTTAGGGATATAAATCTAAAGTCTAAAGGTAACAATTTAATGCACACATTAGAATTCACATTTGAGTTCTGCTAGTTGTTTTTGAAATTACAAAAATTTAACTCATAAAGTTATCTTTTCTTTTAATAAAAATTGTTATAAGTTAACACAGAATAATAGTTATTTATTTACTTTTAAGGATTGCTTATACTTTTAAATTTACTTTGGTTAGTCCTTCTTTCCACATTTTACAATAATAATATTGCAAATATTCTTGATGTGTGTAAGCTAATTAAACGAAAAAAATGATTTTTATGACAATAGCACATAACTGTTATATAGCTTTTGAAGTTCTATGGACTGACATTTTTTTAATAAAAATGCTTACAACACTGCTGCATTGCCAACTGATGCAACAGCTTTGTTTTGCTAATGAAATGCTCAGGCACCACCATTTAGAAATGGTATAGCATATCTAAGCAAAGAAGCACTTATTTCTGGTTCTTCTAAAATTATTTCTACTAGAAGCATTTTTATTATTGCTCTACTACTACTATTAATACTACTACTATTAATACTACTACTACTACTACTACTACTACTACTACTACTACTAATACTACTGTAGAGCAGGAATTAACTGGAGTGAGTTAAATTTTGTATTAATTATCCTGCTTATTTCAGGAAGAAGTTATAGAGATTCTGTAAAGAGACGAAGCATTCATAAAATCATATCAATGTCCATCATCAGTCATCCAGTTCCAAAAGTTAGCTAATTGATACTGCACTTGTACTGTTAGTGGGTTGGAGTGTTCTCTAAAATTTAGAAAATCTTCACTTAAATTTATATGCAGGAAGTTCCCATTCTTCTACTCCCTCCCCCAATGTTCCGCATTTGGAAATTATATTGGATTTGTCTATAAGAAAACACTTGAGTAATTTAAAATTTTGTTTTAAATCATTTTATCCAGAATTTTACCAATTGTATTTTTTTAATTTAGATGTATTTTTTTATACAATGTGCATGTACAAATTTTTAAATTGTTTTTTGTATAATAATATTTCTACTCTGTGCTGTTGGGTCACAAAATTTCTGATGATAGTATGTATTCTAGATAATTGTTCTTCTACAATAATTACCACTGTTACTACTATTTCATGGAATTATGACTAAATGTAATCTTGAGCCAATTAAATACCAGAATTCATTTTATGAAGTTTCCTAGTACACTGCATAGCCATATAGTACATAATAAATGTGTGTGTGTGTGTGTGTGTGTGTGTGTGTGTGTGTGTGTGTGTGTGTGTGTGTGTGTGTGTGTGTGTGTGTGTGTGTGTGTGTGTGTGTGTGTGTGTGTGTGTGTGTGTGTGTGTGTGTGTGTGTGTGTGTGTGTGTGTGTGTGTGTGTGTGTGTGTGTGTGTGTGTGTGTGTGTGTGTGTGTGTGTGTGTGTGTGTGTGTGTGTGTGTGTGTGTGTGTGTGTGTGTGTGTGTGTGTGTTTAATCACAGGAAGACAGAAAATTTCCTTAACATTGGAATATAACAGCCAGATGTAAACAGAAAAACACATGGGCAATAGAGGATTTTTTAATGCATTGGTTACTCAACTGACATTTTGTAATACAGGTATGTGTGATCTATTTAAATCACTTAACAGCCATAGTCATTTAAGTAATACTGTCTTTAAGTTTTGGACATTTGTTTGTAACTACCTGATTAGAACTGATTTAATAGTACTTATACTATTTTGGCATCAAATACATTATTGTTATGCTGTCAAAGAATGGTCTCCAGTTTCAAAGAATGAGTAACATGTTTTTCAGTAATAATTTATCTATGTCGTATGCTATAACTTTTATTAATTTTTTTATAAAAATCCACAAATTTTTAAAAAGTCATTTTAAAAAACCGAATATTTGTAATTGGTTTATTACTGCCTTTTTATCGTTATCATTAAAGGTACATTTTCTTCACTTCAAATAATTTATGACTTCCTCCTCTTGTATGGCATTATGTAAACTTAATATATTTTTAAAATATCAAATATTGTAATTTTTAATTTTTTTTAATTTTTAATACAAATTGACATATTGTAATACAATAATACAATAATTAATTTTGGCATGGACAGATGTAATTCTTACTTTGCACAGGCAAAGCTTATTTTGCTTTCAGAATAAATATCTGTAATATTATGAGATGTGGTTAAGTCCAGGTTGTGGGTAAAAATTTCAAATCTAATTAAAAATACAAATGTCAGGTATTTTATTTTTCATATTTTTATGATTATGGTGACTGAAAATATATGACTGAAAATTAAGAGTAAATTATTAAAACAACTATTTGAAAACTAATTACAGTTTACAATTTTCACTCATTTGTGATATTGAACAACAGAGCAAGAGCTAAACCCATGTAAGGAGGAACTGTGCATACAAGTCATTTAAAGTGAGGAAACATCTCATAACAACCTGCATGGACAAAAACTAGTAGTTCTATAAATGGCTATTCTGGAATTTGTAAGTGATTATCCAAATTTTATTGTGGGCTTACAACCTTTTCACACATCTGAGTTTTTCTTATTTCTCTGGTCACTAAAGTTTACTTTTGTGTGTGTGTGTGTGTGTGTGTGTGTGTGTGTGTGTGTGTGTGTGTGTGTGTGTGTGTGTGTGTGTGTGTGTGTGTGTGTGTGTGTGTGTGTGTGTGTGTGTGTGTGTGTGTGTGTGTGTGTGTGTGTGTGTGTGTGTGTGTGTGTGTGTGTGTGTGTGTGTGTGTGTGTGTGTGTGTGTGTGTGTGTGTGTGTGTGTGTGTGTGTGTGTGTGTGTGTGTGTGTGTGTGTGTGTGTGTGTGTGTGTGTGTGTGTGTTTTAACAATGTGAATTACCCTTAGGGATATAAGTCTAAAGTCTAAAGGTAACAATTTAATTTAATTCATAACCATGAATATGATTACTCTGATTTAAAAAAAACAATAGATATTAATTATTGCAGCAATATTGTTGTATTTATGAACACAATAAACATTATTCTTTTTAATATTGTGCAATTATTATGACTATAGAGTTTTAAAAGGGCCCCACAACCAAAGAATATTATGATTTCATTTAAAGTAAAATAAAAAATGCTTAATACAATGAATAGGATGACCTGATAACTAATACATTTATAGCTTGATATTATGGTCAGTGTTTTGTTGAAAGTTTATGTATTTTTTTTCACTTGTAGAGTACACAAGTTGCACAGCAATATATCTATTAACAAAAAAATTAGTTAATATATATTTGGTAAAGGATAGTAGTTGGGTGATCAAATAGAAGAAGGTGAGCTGCACTACAACACGCTTACTAAAATTGTTCATGAATTACTTACACTGATAAGATTGTACTCACAGTATTAAATTCTTACTTTGAATAGATAGTCCATTGAAACAAGACAGTGAATAAATCACATGCATAGTAAATTCAACATGTGTTGAAATGGTCAGTTAGATTAATAAATCATTATGAATTAATAGGGTTATATTTAAGATTTTTGAGACCCCCTTCTATCAGCCCTTGAAGTGAGGCTGAGGCCCCCATCCAGAATTTACAACATTGAAACTTAATTCCCTCACCCTTTCCAACATGATTTTTATTTTACTCCATTGCTTTTTACAGTTGCATTTCATTATATACCGTATATATATATATATATATATATATATATATTATAATGGTAAGAACCTCTCTTAATGTTCTTATGTTATATTTTAATGAGCGTGGAATTGTAATAAAGAACACTAGAAAGTTTTATTAAAATTCATGTAATTTTTTATTAACATTTCTTATTTGGTTTTCGGTTTTAAACTCATTATTATTTTTACTTGCTTATTACGTGCAATTTGCATTTTTATATTACAAATATTTCTCTTGTCTATCTTACGATTCCAAATTATCATAATTTTTATGTGCTTATTACGCATAATTCTTAATACTACCTTACACACAAACATATTATATAATGTTCTAATCCAATACATTATTATCGAATTTTCTACTGCTCTCAGCTAGCTCAATTATTACTTTATTTAATCTTTTAATTATCTAATTCTTTTGTTTTTCTTTATAACTACTAAATTCTCTTCATAACTGCAATCTGCGTTTTTACTGTTACTTCCTCTAACGAGGTTGACATTTATTATTAATACTTATAGATTTTGAATTTACAGTTACTGCTAACTTTTTATCGTTTAACAGTCTTCTCATATTATGGTACTTAATGTACAAACACAACACATTTACAATTATACAGTTATTTGAATCATCTTAGAATCTAATTGTCTATTCTTTTTCTCTTTTCTTTGATATTTAAAGTCTTTTGATTTAGTCTCGGTTTCTTATTAATACATGGTTATTTGTCACCTTGTTATTTGTGTGGTGCATCTGAAGCATGTCCTCTTCGTCCTGGATATGAATGACCCTTATTCTCGTGGAAGTCCTGGAGTCGGGTAGTCTTGGAATCTTGTAGTCCCTCATCACTGGATTCTCATATTCTGCTTCATTGGATGCTCATACTCTGCTGCATTGGCTGCTCATACTCTGGATCACTGGATTCTCGTACTATGCTGCATTGGCTGCTCTGGCTGTCAATCAACTCTAGACGCTCTCGTAGTTGGACATAGCCTCCGGCAGTCCTGATGATTGAACCAAAAAAAGTTGTAGTCCTTGGACAGCGCCTCCGGCTGCTATGATGGTCTGACGAGTAAGAGGGCGATGATTGCGCGTCCTCGTATTTATACCCAAGGCGCCGAAATCATGTCTTGACAATATTCTGCCTGTTCGCAATTGTTGAGCGCATCACTTTTAATCCCGCCTTCTAATGACACTTCATTTGCTCGTCTTCGCAAATTACGAAGTCTTTAACACATTATACGATATTTCTTCGATCGTTAATTATTAGGCGTTCATCATGCACAAAACCGTTTCTCTTTGTCTTAATTACTCTAATTACTATTAAATTTTAACTTCTTACCATTTCACTTTTTGTTCATTTCGCACTATTTTTTATCTATGTGTTTGTGTTATTTTAACGCACATTTTGGTGTCTTCAGTTTTTCACTACTATGCACACAAGCATAGTAAATTAATTAAATACAATTAATTTATATCGTTATCGAAAGGGTGGCGCCTTTCATGAATGAACCGGTCGTCACACACACATACACTTACTTGTGTACACTGCAGAGAGCAGCTGCTTTGCTCCCTGACCTAACACGCAAGTCAGGTGTTTCCATTACAATTTATATTGCAGTCTAAATGATTATTATTATTCCAATGCGTTATTTATATCTTCTAATTGCTTATTTAAAATACTCAATGCAATTCACAGTACTCAACATAACTGTACTGTTGCAATATATATATATATATATATATAATTTGAGATGTATTCAATTTGTTTCTTATGCAAGTAGTGTAATTTTGTATTTTCTTTTTAACACCTGATGCACGTTTCACTGAAAAATATCAGTATCATCAGAGGTTTGTAAGTAAATTGTAATTTATAAATAAGTAATATAATTAAATAAATAAATAAGAATTCATAATTCATAAATAAATAAGTAAGTAAGAATTTAATTCAATTAACTTACAAACCTCTAATGATACTGATACTTTTCAGTGAAATGTGCGTCAGGTGTTCAAAATAAAATACAAAATTACACTGCTTGCATAAGAAACAAATTGAATACATCTCAAATTATATAATTGCTGCAAGAAACTTCGAGTTACCAATATAGAAAATTCTATATATATATATATATATATATATAGAATACAAATTTGATTATTCGTTAATTTTATATTAATAGAATTATTTCGATTGTTATTAATTTACTTAGAAACCTCTGATGATACTGATATTTTTCAGTGAAACGTGCATCAGGTGTTAAAAAGAATATACAAAATTATAACGACTTGCAGAAGAAACAAATTGAAAACATCACAAATTATATATATATATATATATAATATTTAAAATTTATATTTATTTTACCTCAAGACGTTATTTATTTAAATAAATATAAATTTTAAATATTTTATATATATCAAGAAACGAACTGTAGCAGAAAGTGATTGAATATATATATATATATTGCAACGTTACAAGTATTTCAAAAATTCGCACAAATACATTACCATGTATTCAACGCAACTATGAAGTGTAATACACCGGCCAGGTTGCAGGATTTTTTTTATTCTCGTTGCGTCAAGTATATGTAGTTGCACAATAATTAAATAATTTTCAAAGAGGAGTGAGATGTTGTTGACATGAAATAATTAATTAAAATATTAAAACTTTTTCCAAATAATCATACTAAGATTATTGACATACTCAACGTCTTCACCGGCAGCGTGACGTTTTGCGAAGATTTCTTGAGTCTGTGACTGCCCCAAAATTGCCAGTGGTATTTATACTGGATGGCGATCTGACAGGTCCAGGACTGTTTTCGACCTGTTAGATATTGTCACTTCATGCAAAGCGTCCTTTTAATTACAAATCACTTTATGGTTCATTTTCGCGATTTCATAAACATACTCGTACCAAAAGCGATATCATTGTTTGCGTAATTTTTTCCTGGTCACTCACATATAACACACATATTAATTACTATTTAATTACACTAGTAATTACCATTAAATTACCCAGCCTCATTATTATTGCACATTTGCAATCATTTTTATATCACCATATTCATTAAAAATTCCTTAATGTAATGGTGTCTTTATAATTTGGGTAAGTCTTCGTTCACAGGTTTAAAACGTATTAATTAGTTTATTTTTATCTGGTTAAAACCTGATTACAGCCATAGCATCACCCCATATTTTCCTGTCGTAGCTTGTGTTACACACACAAACACACAAGCGCTGTATTCACGCGCTGGCAGGTGTACGTTTCTGACAATCCTTAGCCTGCATAATATTGTTAAAAACTGTTCATCATATACTTCTATGCTAAATATTTACAAACATACCGCCCTGGGCAAATATGCATATATATATATATATAACACACTAGAAATTCAATCTCAGAATGTTTATTGTCATCGAAAAATGTTATTCAATTGTGTTCTGTAGTGTGGGCCCCAGGATCATAGCAGCAAGGATTTAGAATGATTTCTACCATAGGTAATCTTATACCTACAGGCAGTTTCAGAACTGCAGAACATTTGAAAATCCTTGTCCCTTTTTTCAGTGTAGTATTTGATTGAATACTTTTAGGGAATCTTAAAAATCGATAAAGTGTGCTGATAAAGTCAAAATAGAAAGACAATATCAAATTTTCCCATGATTTTTCAAGCTCACAGCTCTTAAATTGTAATCATGACATTGTTTACTGTTTATTCAAAAGCTGATTTGAGCAATTTATAATAGTTTTGAAGCATTTACAGATTTGGCATTTAGTACTAAATAGTGGTTGTATAATCTTTTCCTTCATTAAACATTTAAACATTAAAAATATGTTTCATCTGAGATTTTATACCAAAATAATTTATAGTCCCTACAGATTGGATAAATCAAAGAACTCTGAAGCTTCTGTGTTACACTCGGTAGCTACTGTACTAACTAGGTTTAATTAATCTGACAACCTTGGGGTAATCTTTGCAAGTTGTTATTCTGCACTTATCCTTGCTTGGAAGCCAATGTGCTTACCACTCAGATATTATCTGTATCAAAAGTTTATCCTCCATAATTTTTTGTAATTAGGTTTTTTGTGTACCCAGACTGGCATTTAGTCACATTGGAATTTCAATTTTTAAGAAAAATCTTATTCTCAGGTAGTACACCAATCATCTCGTTAATGGATGATAGTAAATGTACTAAGAATGTTTCCATATGTTTTTAATAATGATAAAAGTATTTGTGACTTTATTGTTTTCTCTCATTGAAACAAAGTCAGTTAAAAAGATAAGGCCTCCCCCAAAGATAAAGCTAGGAATATGTTACCTTCCTCCAGGACGAAGTTCCAGGTATCTGCTTATAGAGAAATATGGCACTGATGATAGTCTATATACAAGACATAGTATGTGTGTGGGTGTGTATATGTGATGTGTATGTATAGTTATGTGTATAACTAATGAAGTAACTGTTATAACTTTGTTTATAATATTTGGGTTGTCCAATAAATATAAAATGAGCTAGTTAAAAATAATAGAAATAATCAAGCAAAGCACTCCACAAAGTTAGATCCTGCATTCAACTATTATTAACTGCAGACACGATTTTTTTTTTCAGAAAAAATAGTAGACATGGTTTCAGTTAATTACAAATTGTATATTTACTAGAGGATAATAAATCAACAAATTCCAATAAGTCATTTGAAGATCTTGTGTACTTATGTACATTTAACTCCTCATTAATCTTCTTCTTCTGTTCATCAATGTTTAACCAAGTTTTATTAAATACTGGATGTAACTTATAATTTAAAGTTACCTTACGCAATTATAAAATTATACAGGATAATTTAAATATTAGTGGAACACCAGAAGGACAATTTCAAAATGTAAAAAATACGATCACATTTTCAGAAAAAAATGAGGAGGAATACCAGGAAAGTTCAGTAGTGTGATGTGTGCCTGTAATTTTGTACAAGGGATATACACAGAATTAGCACTCATGATTGTTTTGCAATTTAGCATCTTTCATCAGTTTTTGCAAAATAAACTTTTTTATCTTGGTCATCATCATCATCATCATCATCAATCCAGACCACCATGTCATATCATTTAGCTTTTAAAATAGATACTCTCACTCCATATTCAGCATTCCAGTCTTCAATATTTCATGTAAAATTTTGTCATCATTACATTAACTCTACCTTGCTTATTGTATCTTCTGGGAAGCTATTTAGTATATAAATTTAACTACCGTTATATTTGTCTTTGCTAATACCTGCAAATAAGTAACCAAAAATGGTAAAAAGAGGAAATGGATGCCCAAGGAAATAATCAAAAAGGATATCAGACAAGGTTCTGGTCTCCAAGAAGCAATAGTAAGCAGTGGACTACAAGAAAATAGTTGCCATGACTGGCCAACATCATGCCAGAAGAGAGACAACACACTGACTGTAAGGTGTCACTTACCGACACCACACAACCAACTGTGGTGTTTGGTGTGTGAGTGTATTACTGAGGTGTAATATAGTCAGCTTCCTAAACATTCCCAATATTCTGGATTCGCTAAAGACATATTAATTTTCATTCATGGTGAAACTTGTTCATGATGACACAATGATGAGTGTGTCCAAAATCAAAATCTTGTTTTAATGAGTTAAAGATAAATAGTGTAAGTGACTTGCTACAATATCGTTGTGACAGTAACATAACATTTCTCCCATTGCTTATTTTCCAACCATGTGTCTTGATTCTCTGTGCCATCACAGCTTTTCTGTCTTCGATCATATAACTTCACCTAATGGATCTTTATCAGAATCTAAACTTACTCCTCTCCACAAGATCATGGAGTAGGTCCCATCTAATATAAATTAATTTACATTACATTAAATCAAACAAATAATTAATGAAGTTATTATGGTGCAGTAAGAGTCATACTTTCTTGTACATTCGTATCTTGTTAAAGTTTGTATATTTGCTCTCTAAAATCGTTGAATTAAGTATTTATCAGATTACATTTTTCCAACTTAAATATTTATTAATTTGTTTTCTGTAATAAAAAAATAAAAAATAATAAACTGGAAATTCACACAAAAAATACACCACTCCATCAATAAGAACATCAAAACAAAACACAATATTTCGATAATATATTTTGATTGCAAGCTAAATATTAGTTTAATTATGCAAAAACTATAGCTGGAAAGTTAATTTTTTATCCCTTATAGCTCAAGCTAAAAAAACATATTTTGCGTCTGTCCTGTAGTTTCATTTAGCTAGATGTGAAGTGTAATACACATGATAAACACATATCTGAAAAAAATGAATTCTCTTACTCTCTCTCGCAGACACGCACCTGCACACACACACACACACACACACACACACACACACACACACACATTGATACTGGTTCTGTGTTCGCAGATTTCTTGAAAAAATCTTACAAGAATGACAGTAATGCTGAAAACAAAAATGTGAAAATTAATGACAATATTAACAAAAATATACTGTGAGAATATGAAAAATAGCAATAGAGAATACTGAGTATTAAATGAAATTAGTTCAAATAAATTTAAGCCGTTCTGTAAAATTAATAGCTCAGAATGTAGTTGACCTGTTAAGGAATCCCAATATAATGTATATTTCATCAGAAGCAAACTGTATATAACATTATTTCATAATTACTATTAATTTATAAAAGACCTTGAATATCTTAACAGTATTCAGTCATACTGAATAATTACTTAATTTCTAGACTAAAGTTTCTCATTTCCGGATAGCATTAACTTATAACTCTAAAAAAAAATCTTATACAACATCCATACAGAACCAAATTTGGTGTAGTAACAAAATTTTAAATTTGATCCTGCATAAATATGCAGACAGAAGTACATGGTTGTGTATAGTTTTCATTTAATTATTACTAAACACATTTAAAAGTTTATGATACTCACTGGAAGGAAAGAGGCTTCTAACTAGGCGTGAGGTGTTGTCACTGGATGTTTTTTGGATAGAGACACCATTCAACAAACTGCATCTTGGACCTCCTGCATTGGCCACCACATGCCTCATTAACACACATTTGATTATTTTTTTAATTTTTGTTTTAAAACAGTGCCATTTTTTGATTCATGTTGGTTTTTCTCTTGTTTCTATTCGTCCCGATTTTTCTCTGCTGTGCTTTTGGCCTGTGTAATGGTTGTGTGGTTGGACCAAAATGCATGCTGCTTCAAACAAACCTTCACGTAAGTATTCGGGTTTTTTATTCTTGGTTTTGGTGTGCTTTTTGTCTGCATGTTGTTGTTTTGTCTTGCCACATTTTGGTGTTGTGTTTCAGTGTTTTATTAATATTTTTGTCTGTAAGTATTTATATGTAAGTTACAGTAATTTTTGTCAACTACAACAAACATTAATACTGATGATACATATGTACATGTAATGCTACATAGTAGTATATATGGTATCATTTGAAAATATCAATAAATATATCAGGAATAAACTATGAAGTTACAGTAGTTATAAAATGAAAAGAAGCAAATTGGAAGATGACGTTATGATGAAACGTAAGACTTCTTGCTTATTACATACTTCTAGGTCTTATAAGCCTTGATTTTAAAAATATACAATTACTGAATATTTTTTGCCTGTAACTAATTGTAATTATTTCTGTAACTATAAATGTTACTCTTTTGATGAATACTTCAGATTCCTAAGTTAGAAGCATAGTTGCAAACAAATCATGTTTTGTTCATGAAAGAAAGAAATACCGGTAATGAACAAATTTAACTTTGTTGATGTAGGCAGCTTGAATAGGAGTTAGTTGGTTGTTATTGTTAAACATTATTTATATGAACAAAATGAGTTCTTCATATACCATACAGAGATGTACTGAGACATAACTAAATCTAGCTGTTGAAACAAAGATAGGTGGATGGATAAATGCATAAATGGAAAATTTAAGCAAGTCACTTAAATTGATGATATTTTTTTTATTATAGAAATTGATTTTCTGTTTATTTTTATCTATAACTAAATAATTTATTCCAGAGTACAATATTTTTAGAAATTGCTTTGAAATATTAAGAATGTATTAGGAAACATATATTAATTACTTTTTCTGAAAATCTGATCTGAAATCAGAAAACATATTACAATATTTCTAAATATTATAAAATATTTTGATATTACAGTATCATAAAATATTAAATAATAAAATATTTTCAAAAATTATATGAAATTAAATAATATTATGTAGTAGAAGTTATTACCTTAATAATAAAATAATACATTAATAAAGGTAATTAATTTTAATAAACCTATTACAATTGAACAATTAAGAATATAGTAAATTTATTTAAAAGTACAATGTAAAATTTAACCACTACTGTACCAGTATTTAATGGAAAGGCACAGCGTGTTCAATAAGAAACTAATTGTCACATTAACAATAAGTTAAAAATAACATTCATTAATAAACCCAAAAACAAAGCTTGCATGTATGATTTTTATGAATTTATAAAACAAAATTTCATTTGAAATCCTGATAGTCTTGTATGTAAGCTTATTTTGCACATATAAAATCCTGTATGTTCCAATTTTAAAATGTCAAACATTTTCACTCACCATTAGATAAATGAGAAGAATATGTATTTCATTTACAAAATAATTTTTTCTACGCATGATAAATGTTAAAATATTTATGCATGTTTTTATATATATTACTTGCTGGGCTGGGCATGTATAAAACTTCCTAAATTTTTTTACCTGGGTGTTTTTACTTTTTTTCTACCATTTTTATGATTTTTAATATTAATTATTTTAACATAAAAGCTATCTTGTTTTTACTATTTCTTTTATGAATTTGCTAAACTGCTACAATTTTTGTTCAGACAAAGCTTTTCATCATCTCTGACATCATCGGGCCTTGAACAACCTAGGTTCAAGACCTGATGATGTCAGAGATGACGAAAAGCTTTGTCTGAACAAAAATTGTAGCAGTTTAGCAAATTCATAAAAGAAATAGTAAGGATGGCTGCTAATTCAAATAATATGAAGAATATCTTGTTTTTAACAAAGTAAATTATTAAAAATAACACACTTTTACTTAATAGCTGGAAAATTTAAGTACATTGTTTAGTAAAGATGATTATAATCAATAATTTTTTAATTAAACTTGAAACAAAGAAAGCAAATTAATGTACAGAACATTAAGTATTGTTAGTCTTCTATAAACTTTACAGACAAATTTTCAATAAACTGAGTACTTAACAATAAAATTTATGCAGCTCTATGGTATCAGTATTAATACAGATTTGTTTATTAATTAAATTGTTGGTTTTCTTGGGTAAACTGTATCTTGTTATACTACTTGCAATAAGCATATTAGAAGATAAGTAAATATCAAAAGATTTTGTTGAATGAAAAATAAAATTAGATGATAAATTTCTAATCAATCTTTGTATTACAAATATGGGCTTATTTTTTGACTCTGGATATGTGAAGAAAATAAAAACATTTATTACAATTTATTATAAATTTTAAAACCAATTTCTGATTATATTGCAGTCATACACATGATTTCCTTTGTGAAAAAGTTTTATATTAATGTCAGAAGTGAATGTTAAGATACTTTTCCTCAGACACTGATCAGGTATAACTAAAAACTTAAAATAATATTTAATATTTAATTATATTTTAAATCTGTAATCATCTTCAGATATTTTCAACTACTTTTAATGCTCAATACAAGAAGAGAATGAAGTAAAATTGTTAGGAAATGTGTATAAAAGAGCTTATTTTTACAACTTTGTGGCAGAATAATAACTTTGATATTAAGTTCATGGCAACTTTGTTAGAATAGTCACTTGTTCACACAAAGTAAGGTCATAGAGACCAATCAGAACCAGCACACATTTTGTGCAACTATACAATGAGTGAGAGAGGGGGGAGAAGATGGATTCTTGCCATTAACTCCATGTCTCTAAACAGTAACACTGCAATACAACCAATTACATTTTCATATTTTGTCCAATCAGATTTAACAAAATGATTGCCTGATGGCTAACGTACCATTATTCATAGCACTAAAAAATTATGTTTACCTCCTATGCTTTAATCTGTTCGTTTCCCTCTTAACTACTGCATCAGAATTGACTGACAGGATTATCTATTGCCTTACGCATCATACATTTTGAAATGTGTACTTACACATATTAAATGTCACAAGTAAAAACACTTTCAAATATTAATTTGAACTGTTTTAACATTCTTTGTGTTTGATCAACCATATGGCTTGTATCGAATACCAAATATATGTGATGTTAGACCAAATGCATAAATTTAAAGTTCATAATTAAGTAAAAAAAGTAAGCTGAACTGCATACAGTGTGAAGTGATATAAATGTGTGTAAAACTATCATTTGTGTTGATTGTGTTGAAGAAAAGTAAATAAAAAGCCATCTTATTTAAAGTTAAATAAAGTCAATATATTTGAGGTGGAATAAAACTTAAATGAAATTATTAAGTGTTCTAGTACATTAGCACATACAACGTATCGCTCATACTAAAGCCAAAGAAGTTTATGTAAAATATTGTTTACGTAGAACAATTGTTAAAAATACAGTGAATGCTTATGAATTAAATATTGTTACGACGGTCTGCTTGATGTCGTATGGTACAGTGGAAAATAAAATACAAGACACAATTAAGTCGCTAATCACCAGCTTTAATTACTGTATCACAGTAAACAGTTCATAATTAACAAGACAGTCTCTTACAACAAATTAAGTAAAAATTATTCACACGTAAAAAAATGTCAACTAATATAAAACACAAGTGTCCCACCCGATTATAAAACACAACACTTCACTAATAACCACTTGAACGCACACAGTATCGCCTGACAATAAACTCGAACTGCACTGTAATATATCGCAACTATAACTGAAACTTAACGTCGTTCAGTACTGGTATTTATACCCTCCCGAAATACTAGATTATTCCATACTGCGCGTTAGCTCTACCTATGACGTAATTAATTGCAGCTTTGACACAGTCCGCGTAGCTGGCAGCTTCCAGAAAAGTCTCGTGAGCGCATGTTGAAATCACATACGCCATAACATTTAGCCGTATTCCACTGGATCGTTCAAGAAACACGTAGATTGCTGTAATGTCATAACAATATAATTTATATTATATTTTACACTTCTTGTAACTAAGTCTTATTTCATAATACTCTCATTTTCATTTATAATTTTTATGTTGGAAATACTGACACATTTTGAATTATGACTGGTACTGTTTTCAGGCATTAGCATTAAAAGTTATTTGTAATCACTAAATAGAATCACTTTATGTTGAATGTATTTTAAAGCATATATTTGTGTTATCAATGAGAGTCCATAGTTTCTTGTTTTGGAAAAAATGTTTACGTTGTCTCCAGTCTGATGGACTCTCTTTAATTAATTTGCTCTTCAAAAATTAGAGCAGCATATAAGAACAATTTCATGTCTCAAGGGTACTGATGTTTCCTTAGACACAAGTACAAAAACATTTTTTCTAACGCATTTTATATTTTATTCTGTTACTAAATACTGATGGTATGACAATTTGGTAGTTAGCAATTGTTTTTCTTTCTTTGGATGTGGCTGTAGACTTGTTATCACTAAATGAACAAAATGTGCTCAACATCACATCATTGCCTTCATTGATGTAGACTTGAAATCTATTTCTTAATAGTTTTTATAAATACATCATTAAAGTAATTGTTTTTATCCAGAAACTTTATCAGCCACCCATCAACATTTTGCTTTCAGTTTCTTAAATATTATTGTTAAGTAATATATATTTTCACTTCTGCCTGGTATAAATTCTCCAGATGTCATATTTTGCCACAACTTTCTCTTTTATATACTGTCCTCCATAGCATATTAATTTGTGATCTTTCAGTGGCCTGTTCTATGCTTTGAACATTCAGTATTTTCAATATGGATTTGCCAAAGAACAAAGAACAAAACTTTACTTTCAAGCACAGAAGAAGATACTATTAAACTACTATAAATACTATTACTATTACTATAATAGGAGATACTATTATAAATGGTATACAGAAGAAAATGATATATCATATACAAAAGAAAAGGAGATTCTGTAACTACAGAAAAATAACTGCTGAATTTAGCATACAGACTTTACTGATATTGATAAAGATAAAAATTTATAAGTAATAGATTGCATAGTAAAACTAGAATGATTTCAGCAAAGAAAATTGATAATAAATTGCCAATTACTGTAATAATTAAATCATAAGTGTTATGGAATATTAAACTGGAAGTAATAGTTCATAATAATTTTAAGTAAGCCTTAAATGACATTAATATGATATTCTAATAAGGATTGGAAAGTTAAGGATTAAAAAGAATGTTAATAATTAACACCACCTTTTCTCAAATATTTAGACCTTCTGGCCTGTTATGACTTCTAGGTATCTAATTATCTAATTACTCTGTATTTAATGAGATGCATACTGGGGAAAGGCACTGTGTTGAGTGTGATCTCATATGTTATTATTGTCATAATTGTTACTGACTTATATCAGCCATCTCAATGAGACTGCTGTAATATGCTTGAGCTATAAACAGACAAGATTAAATTGACTTGACCTTAAGCTGAATATACAATATAGTATATTGTATACAATATTGTATACAATACACAGCAAATGAATACCATGAAATCCAACACTTAATTAACTTAATTTTCCGAAGTTAATCAGGTTAATTAAAATAACTTAAATCAGGTCAAAAATGATTTGAAATGGTTTAGTCAGCAGAACTTAGTGATGAAGAAGTGACTGATTAGTCAGAAATAAATATATATGTATGAGGCAAAGAGGTGTACTATCTGCAACATTGTTCAACATTTTTTAATTCTGTAAAATGTGTAGATACATAATCTACAGTAAAATTCTTTATAAATTGGGACCTACCACATCTTAATTATTAAGAAAATCAAAAAAAATAAAATAAAAAAATAGTTGCATTTATTTAAGATACTATTATGTCTGACACATATGAAACCAACATACATAAATTTCCTTTTTCACTAGGTGAAAAAAAAAACAGGCGAAGAAAAATTAAAAGAATTTGAGAGGAAAGAATTCAGGATTATGCAGAACATTAGAAATAAATAAGAGGAGATTAGTAACAAATCATGAGTTATAAGTGAAATATTTGATGGAAAGAATATAATTGAAGTAACAAAAGTATCATCATAGAGATAGCATGAATGTATAAATAGAAAGAAAAAATATTCAGTGTTGACAAATATTATGAAGCAAACCAAAGAAGTGACCAAGAGGAAGACCAACAATAAGATAAGTGGATCTTGCCATTAAAGATATAAAAGGTTTGTGAATAATTGGTGGGGAGAAGAAATAACATATAAGACTGAAAGAAGTAGAGAAACAGATGGAGTACAGAAACACAGCTTGTAAACATAACAAGGAAAGTTGGTGTGAAATAATTCGGCTTCACCACTATGCCACAACCATAATAATTTAAATGAGGCAGAAGAATTAAATAAATCATCACCCATTCTATTTGAAAGTATATAGCCCTGTACAAAATAAATTGAGATTTATGTTACGTGTTTCTTATTTTGATAATACAACTGCCAGTAAGATGTAATGTCCTCATTTGAGGACATCATTAAGGGTCCTGCTAGCAGAACCATAAATATTTCCAGTAAATACTGCAAGGAGTGCTAAATTAATGCACATAAGTTTGAAGAAGGTATGACTGTTCATTCAGTAATGGTGACCATGATAATAAAGGATAATCGGATAATTGTTTTTGAAACATATTTTGATGCTCCTAACAAAGACACAATGCATGGAATCATGCACGTTACGCTCAGTGATTATGATACAACTAAATGTTTTATTATTTTGTATAATGAATTGTTTTAAAAGTAATACAAAACATTCCATCATTTCTAACACTGAAAATATTATGCTCCAACTCATATTGCCATAAGGATGTGTCTTACCAGAAGTTCTAGATTTGTCATCATACGGGAATTATGTCCTGCTGGAAGGATGCAAGGCTGTGTACAAAACTCTTTGTGGAAGCTCCTTCCAGTAGGATGACTGCCTGTGCAGTCTATCATTAAAACAGTGGCATACCAATTCTCAAATATTAAGTGATAAGAGAATACTATGCTATTTAATTTTATGGGTAACTGGGAAAGGTGACAATTTGAGTAACTACTATTATAGTCCAGATTTTTAAAAGACAACTACATTCATAAAACTGTACTATAAAATACAAAAACATTTATTCGCATAATTAACAAATAAATTCAAAATAATTCAAAGTAGGTTGTGAAGCGACATAAATTGTTTCCATTGTCTGCAATTTGAAACAGGCTTAATGTAACTTCTTCCATACTAAAAGTGTATTATAACAAAGAAGTATGTGCTGACATCGGATTAGTAGTATTAATTAAATAAACTGTATGCTCTGCCTACAAGTGCCAATGAAGAATTTGTTGAATTCCCTTACCACCAAACAATTGTGTGTTGTCTATCTAACTTTCGTATTCATGCACATTAATGAATGTAACTCAGCTATGCAAGCAGAGTCATGATACACAAACTACACAAATGTAGTGTTGTGTCAACATGCTGAATAATGAGTAATGTAATAATATTAAAATGTGAAGTGTTAAAATAATGGCTTACTACAAAGTTACTCATGTGACAAAGTTTACAAATTCCCAACAAGGAGGAGGCTTGCCAAAATGAAATCAGAATTGGTTTGTGAAGAATTCATAACACATAAACTTTGTGATATGCAATTTTCAAGAAGTATCATAAGTATAAACTTGTAAATCATTTGTACCCATTGTGTGTAGTTACTTCTTGTCATAAATTACCTAGAAAACCATTTGATCTAAATTATTATGCACAGTAGTGGAAGTAGCTGAAACTGTGTAATCACATTTTTACAATGCTCAAGGTTGTGTGAGCTGTTGTTCCAAGTACAGTAAATGTGGCTACATTGCCTTATAGACTCCTATTCCCAGTTGAACATAAAATCACTGGCAATCTTAGTGACCACTCCACATTTTATTACATTATATAACTAAAATTGTTCATAGTAAATTACTCATTACATGAAAAATTAGGCTTTATCGTAATATAAAGTTGTAGATTCTGTATATTTCCTCTATACCATATTTTGTATCATACCAGGCACATATTCATGTTAAAATGACACAATAACAAGACGTGTACATGGGACAGATCAAGATGTGTTTCTTTTTAAATGATCAAAAACTCTTTATCGCAATGTATTCAAGCAATTTAATTTGGTATCATTTTAATTTGTTATATTATCTTAACAAATATAAACTTATTTTAACTTATACAGATATGTTTCATAACATTCATCACCAGTGTGGAACTAGTCCTGATTTCATAGATTAATTCAAAGTATATAGATAATAGATGATCCAACCTAACATAATTTTAAATGATAAAACACATTTCCAAAACAACACTCTATTAGAACACTATACAACAAATTAAACAACACTGCCCAACAGGAACACAGCAGGTACCAGGACTAGTTCCACTCTGACAATGTGATAAATATCACAAAACAAATCTATATAAATTTCAATTTTAATAAATAAACACTTGGTATAGTTCTACAGATACTTTTTATTTTCCAGACATTTGTTTCACCAGTCTGGGAGCTTCAGAGGTTAGATTTAAACTGGGTCCAGTTTCAGTTTGAACTAGATACCAGTTTAAATCTAAACTCTCAAGCTGCCATAACTGGTGAAACAATTGTCAAGAAAATAAAAAGTAGGCCTATCTGTAGAGCTACACAATGTGTTTAGTTATTAAATTTAAATATTGTAAAAAAATGTTGTACCAAGTGCTGAGCCATCATTCGATCAGTGGATCTATTTAAGTTGAAGTAAAATTCTTCTTTTCAAAATAATACAATACTGATGGTAAAAGAGTAGAATCAAAACATACAACAACATCTAATGCCAGTTTAGTTTGTTTTAAATTAGTAATTTTTTTTTATTAAAAAATTATGCAATACTAACTTTAATAATATAAAATATAGGTACATTTTAATTACTTACAAGATTTTATTAAACAAGAGACTTTGCTATTAATTTATAATTAACCTACAGTTATGCAATTCTAACAAGACATGTATTTTTCTGCATACATGCATGCAATACATGAGTTTTACTAAAATCACACACACACAACATTGGTGTTAACATCAATCAAATATTAAAAACCAATACAAAATAATTTAATTTTAATAAATAAATAATTATAAATTCAGAAATAACCATAAATTTTATTTTTTTAAACAATGTAGTTTTATGAACATTTTTTATAAAATATGAAGGAGAAGGCTTACTTTTGTAAACACATTTTTTGTATAGTTTGACAGAAACAATTGTATAAGGAGCTCTCGATCCTTATTGCTTATCGAGGTAAATACTAAAGTATTTATCACAATAAATATTAAAGGAAATTTATAACTTTTCACATTTCGCATAAACATTACAAAAGAAAGTTGTTTTCAAGTATGTCTACGTGTAACCACAATAAAAATAATCAAGTCCCCTACTATAAACATTCAGCAATAAAAATTAATTTAAAATATATAAGAAAGTATTCTAAAACCAGTATACTTTTTATCTAAAACCTAGTTTTCATCTTAGTAAAATAGAAACTTTATCTGCCATAACTTGTCATAATATAATACAATCATGTTATGATATTTCATACTATCATTATATATAATACACATAATTACTTAATGTATAATTTAATGTAATATACCAGTACATCATTTTATTATGTTGAAAGAAATCCACAGTTCTCAACAGCATAAAATTAAAATTTTAGGTAGGCCTAATGTTAATAATTTGTTAATTATTAAGTTCTGTTAATATTTATGAAAACATGAGAGGTTTGGGTATTTTTTTTCTAATTAAAAGTTACGCTTAAAAAAAAAATTTTTTAAAAATAATGAAGTATCCTCTTTAATTTATGTAGGTGAAACATGAAAATACTGTGTATCCTGCAATACTTTATTAGGTTGTTTAAACTTGATTTGACAGAAAATGTTATATGAGAAGGTCACTGTTTCCAGATAATGATGAAACACTTTTGCTAACGCTACCTAATAATTCATTTAATTATTACCATACTTGTGAGACTTACACATCCTTTGTTATCTTCTACATCAAATATGAACAAAAAGTGCATACAAAGAGTTTTGTAATTTTTTTATTTGTACACATTATGTAGGTTTATTCACTATTTATGTCATCAATTTTTTTTCAAACAAGTAAACCATCATATTAAGCAATTTGATTTTTTAGTACACAAATTTATATAATTTATTAATTCGAATGTATAAAGATTTTTCTAGTAACCCCAGTAGTCACTATCATTTTCTAAGATCAATACCATAAATAAATAATCATAACAATCATATAATATATGTGCACACTGTGTGTGTGTGTGAGAGAGAGAGAGAGAGAGAGAGAGAGAGAGAGAGAGAGAGAGAGAGAGAGAGAGAGAGAGAGAGAGAGAGAGAGAGAGATATTAAGGGGGTTTCTTGAAACACAAATAAGTGTGTAGTGCCCAGCTTTCTGGTACATTATATACCACAACATTTGGATCTTAAAAGATTTTTGAAACGTTTAGAAGCACTGTGAAGCAAAATATAAAATATACTGTATAAACAGTATGTTCACTTTGTTAATCAAATTCTCTGTGTGCACAGTTTAAGGCAATAATATTCTAATAGAATCAAACTAAAAGCACTTGTTTGAATTGAGTGTGTGCGCGCGCGCACACACATATGACTTAGTCTATAAGTTGAAGTTCGGTTCAGTCATAGTAATGAAGGAAGTTCTGAAAATAAATTCTTTGTAGAGCAGCCATGTTATCAGTTTTAGATAAATTTCCTCCATATATAAATGCTATTATCTATTTTTTGTTTATTAAATATTAGTAATTTAGAAATTATATTTATGCGTTCAAATTTGTTTTGTTACTTGTCATTGTGTAGGTCTACACATAAATCAAAATAAAGTTATACATTAAACAGTTTTAAGAGCACTTGCAAACATTCAACAGTTGTACATGTATTGAAATCATTATATTAATTTTAACCAATTAACACTTTTTTAATCACAGCATTTAGGAAGAAGACATCCCATATTTCCATATTCTTCTACTGTCATTTTACAACTAATATGTCTGTACAAATTTGTTTATATAATGTCTTTATGTGTTAACAGAATTTCTCATTTCTTCTTTGTACTTAAGCAATATGTTAATAAAAGCATAGTTATTATCAGTTAAGTGTGTTTTAGTACATGTAACTTTTTGTAGAAACTACTGTTTCATTTTTGTAATACAGGGCACTTTTGTGCTGGCAGCTTTCAGTGTGTGATTCTATAATGCTTCCTAATCCTATGAATTTTCCACTTGTTTAGTTGATGTACAAATGTGCTATGTGTTTTTTGTTATAGTTGCAAAAAACAATATAAGGTTATCAACTAAGAATAACTTTATATGTTTTGTTAGTTTCAGTGGGTTATAGTGTAATAGGAATGGATAAGTGAAATTAAGACTATTACTTTTGCTTAAATTTGTATAGGCTACTGTTTGTTTAGTACCGGTAATTGGCCTACAGCATGTAATTATATATATGAATATATGAAGACAACAAACATTTTTAGCAATTACTTTTTGAGAGTTGAAGCAGTCAGGAAGTTTCATTTTAGTCTTGTGCAATTAAAATGCATTAGCTTCATTGTTCCCTAACAGAAAAAGCTTTCCAACTCTAAACTGTTTACAAACACAAAATTTTGATCCAATTGTTGAAAGTGTTATTTGTATTTTGACTTAGGTTACTCAACAGTGAAGAGTTATCAACTTGAAAACTAAACTATTTAGGAGTTTTTAGATTGAAAGTTAATTCATAATTTTGTTTAATTATCTATGAAGTTTGACATGCTGATTTCCCACACAAGACTAAAAAATATAAGTGCCATAGACAAAGAATTGTGTTAATTAAAGATTAAATTGCTGACTAAAGAACTAGGCTATACAAATTAAAAGTTTTCATTCTGTTAAAATAAGTCACATAAAAATATGAGTATTTAGGTTTACTATTAAAAAATGTTTTTTTTTCTAAATTGAATATACAATTATGTTATTTTTTTTTTTTTTGAAGGTCATGCGATGAATGTACCTACAGATTCTTAGTTGGTAACCAACTTAAGTGACTCATAATTGTATGTATAGGCTTAACTAGTTTGTGTCATTATGATATAAATAGTGGTAATGACACTCTATTAATGTTTAGATAGATGTATTTTCATACTTTTTGCCTTTTGCTTATCATATCCTAATTAATTTTTTAAAGGAAGGTAATTTTAAAAAAAGGTTTATCTATATTATGTGATAATATGACAATTTACTGGGTTCTCTCATGATGAAAGAATTCTTCTGAGTAGAAGAATATTACAATTAAATTCTTGGATTTCGTTGTCCATGACGTGTCCGTTACTTAACTAAATATCACTATAGTATTGACGACTCGGAACACTAAGTTTTTTATAAGTAAAAACGTAAAGTTTTACCTTACAGCCTAAACCGGCTTCACCTTAGAGGCCTCTGATGAAGCCTTCTAAAGGTGAAAGCCGGTTTAGGCTGTAAGGTAAAACTTTACGTTTTTACTTATAAAAAACTTAGTGTTCCGAGTCGTCAGTACTATAGTGATATTTATTACAATTAGTTATCAGCATTAACTTATAAATTTAAAACATCTGTCACAGAACTTTGTTACAGTACAACTTTTAATAGTTATAACTATTAGTGGGCCTTGCAAAGATAGCACAGTTTATTTCATAACAATCTCAACCTTCATGCAGTAAAGACAGTTAGACATGGATGCTGGTAGCTTGCAACTTCAAGCATGTCAACAAATTAGCCAGTACTGGGGCAAGCTGTATGCAGCAGGCCTACAGCTAGGTGACTGTGTGTGTATTTGTGTGTGTGTTGATATGTGTGTGTGTGTGTGTGTGTGTGCAGTGGAAATACTGATAACTGGAATTCAAACTGATACCATAACAATGAAAACATACCCAACCAAATGGACTGGATGCTGTTCAGATTATTTAACAATCCTAACTAAATATGTCCAAGTCTTGTTTCTAGAATTATAACATTTTGTTTGTTTGATACAATTATCTGTGAAAATCATAAAAATTATTCTTCCAGTTTTTAACTAAGGGTATTATATGTTTGATCATTAATATCAGAGTAGTAATATTGTTAAAAGTATTATCACAACCATATATAAAAGTCATTTTTATTATTATGCTGCTGTAATTCAGTTGAGTAGCAGTTTTGTACAATATACATTTTACTTTGGTAATACTTTTAGGACAAATAAAAGGTACAAAGTATGAAATGTATGTAAAAAGCTATTAATTTATGCAATTGTGTACTGTAGCCAGATGTGTTTAGTTATTGTACTGATCAATCTGTGTTGTGATTTTTTTTCAAAATGCTTTTATTTTCAGGTTAACAAGAAAGTGATAAGTACAACTTTAACTTATTATTTGTTATTTTATAGTTTATACAAGTCTTAAATAATTACATGTTCTTTTTCAGTAATCATTAATACTTACAGATATAATATCGTTCAGTTACTAATAGTAAAAACATGAAAAAATTTATGTTCATTTAGGATCAGTAACTACATATTATATTTTTTAGAAAATAGGCTTTTATCAAAATTAGAATGTTTAGTAACCACATGTAACCTCACCGAACAAGGCTAAAGTGCATACAGCATGGAATAAAGTAACATTAATAATTAACACAATATTCAGTAATTATCATAACTCACAAACATATGAGCTGTGATAAACAGATTTTTTTAAAGAATTGTTAACTAAATACAGAGTATAGAGTTCATAAGAAATTAGATGAAAGAGAAAGCATAACTAAATTTGAATTCAAATTGGTAGATGGTGGTAAAACAAAATAAGGGTACATGCATCTAAGCTCAAAACTATAAAAAAAAAAAAAAACTTTTGAGGGACAAAAATGAATAGCACTTTATCTGATTTGGAACAAGAATTGTTAAGAGATTTCAAAACAAAGCACAATGCTTGGATAGTGTACCAAAATTGTATATTAAGCATGAGCAGGTGATAAAGTGCAATAAAGAGTTACAGGAAAGTAAGGAGACCCCTCATTGGCTTAGAATGTTCATGTATACTTGCAATTAATTGCTAATAAATAATGGGATATTAACTGATTAACTAGTTATTATGGAATATTATTAATGTATATTAATAAATATTTAGGGGGAAATAGTTTTGCCGAGTTTGGTCTCAGAAGCTACTAGACGATCTAAATGAAACTTTGCAGGCTTATAGTGGTTACTTTGAAGAAGGTTTTAGATTCTGTTTCATTTTGATATCTACGAAATAGTCATGGACTACACAGATGGGGCTAACATAGGATTGGTGAATATTATTTGTCCTCACTGTAAAGCTTTGAAGTGGAAGGGAAATTGGCTGGTTTATGTTGCTCTTCTGGAAAAGTAGGATTACATCTCATACTTCCACCTCCAAACCCTTGAAAATCATTATTGAATAGAGAACATCTTTTATCAAAGCAACTTTTAAATACATTACAGACTTTCAATTAAGCTTATCAATTTACATCATTTGTAGCCAATGAAATGGTGGAAGGAAATTTCATGCCCACTTTTAAAATTCAAGCAAAAGTAGGCCTATATCATGTCATAAGGTCAGTGCAACTGGTTAACAATGATGTCCCAAAATTTCTTCAAGTGTACTTTATCGCAGATTATTTGCAACAGGCTCAAATGAGAATGGATCACATTAGTAACAGAGCTTCAAAATTTACTTCACAAAGTGAACCTATATGTGGATAAACTGAAAAGTGCTTTTGATTTTGTAGCCTCTTCAAAATATTATGAACATAATATTGTAATTCCTGCTGATCAAAAAACGAATAATACAGAACACCTGGGCTACTGTAATGCACCTACAACAAATAAAGCTGTAGTAGTTAGAGTTGAATGTGATGAACGTGATATAGTAATTCATGATAGGGATGATGGACTACATCAGATTTCAAAAAAAATAACAGGCTTACAATGTTTTGAAATACCATTAATGTTTTCTCAAGGAGAAGACGGATATCACTTTACACTGAATCTTAGAGAGTCTATAGCTGGAAGAGAAACAAATAAGAAAGTTTAAGCTTTACAATTCTATTCATATAGGGTCATAGTTAGAAAAGATAAGTCCTATCATTGGATTTATTTCAAGGACCTGTTCAATCAGTATACTGTAGATATGTATGCCAAAATAAAAATGGAAATATGTGTGTTTAATTATAACAATCAAACTAAGTTAAGAGCTGAAAATCATACATTTGGAAGGTGCATTGAGAAATGATGAAGGCATTGAGAACTTAAGCCAAATGGTTATTCTGCTGTCTATCTTTACTGGTTGACTGCGACATATGCATAAACGAACTAAAAATGCTTTTTGCTATATTGGCAATATTACTGTCCTAATTTATTTATAATATTCACTACAAATCCTAAATGAAAAGAGATTCTTCATTTAGAGAAGTTGCATCAGTTTACTCATCTCAAGATCAACATGACTTAGTAACACAAGTGCTTCATTTAAAACTGGATACAATAATGGTTCATTTAGTATTACTCACAGTGTATTAAATATAGATATAGACAATTACAATTATATTAAAGTCAATTAAAAATAAAAAGTTCTCATCTGATAATTATGATCTGATGATTAGCTGTGAAGCTCGAAAGCACTAATCGGAATAATTTTTCTATAGTGGTGTGCAACAGTGTTATTTCTGCTTGTGGTTGTAACCACTAACACATCTTTATTAATTAAATCAAAAATTTGTGTGAGAAGCCGCGGGCAATTACTAGTTAATAATAAATGTCATGGCATTCCATCTAGCTCATTTTTTTCACCAGTGGCTTAACCCTTTTTACCACCCCCCCCCCCCCCCACTCCGCAAAAATCCTTTGCGGGCTCTCATACTATCCTTACTTAGTGCAGGCCATTGTTCCCTCTTGAGTATGACTCCTCCTTACAGGTATGGCAACTACTAAAACTATACAATGTGAACAGAATAACTGTTCTTTTTTAGTGTATACTCAATTAATAAAATATAACATTTGTTTAAATTAATAGTTTGATTTGTTGTTTAGTTTCTTAAAATCCTAACGTAAAAAGAAACTAATACGGTAATCAAACAGGTCATTAGTAACCAATGATAATGTTGTTATTTATTAAACTTAAATGCATCTTGAAAAAAGTGCAAAGTTTATTAAATTTAAATTCATGGAGATAGTGAATATTAAATTTTATGTTGTACACTTTATCGGCTAATCTCATATTTCTAAACAAACCAAAAATCTGTTTTACTTTTTAAACTTTCTGTCATCTGCTTGTAGTTTTATAATCTCCAATAATTTTATTAAAGGACAAATATTCCTTTAATTCTGGAATTAAAGAAAAATATTCTGATATAAAGGCATTTTATTTTACAAAATAAAATAACGCATTTTTGCATTTCAAAACATTGCGTAGTACAAATAAATACATAATTTGAAGATTTCTAGCGTTTAAAAAACATAATAACAATGTTTCAATGTTTTCTTTCATTTGAAGCTTTCATAATCTTACTGCATTGTTGCATTATAAGAAGCAAGAGTTTTTATTATTTCAGTATTTATTCGTTTAGTACCAATTGATCTAGCAATTTCATTTTCCACACTTAGTACACTAAGTCCACTCAGCCTTTCTTGAGACATCATGCTATGCAGATAATTCTTAATTAATGTCAGCTTGGAGAATTCACTCAGCAGAAGCCAGTCGCCGGTGATGTTAGCAACAACAAATAAGCAGTGCTATAATCTGGAATGCTACAATCCACTGAGAAGTTTTCAGTAAACAAAAAATCAGCCACCTATTTTATGAATTTCTTTTACTTAATGTCATTTTTCTTTCTCTTAAAACGTAACATTTCAGTGGTAAAATCTGGAGTTAGATCCTCACTTATGCTAGGTAGAGTTTAATTGGTTTCTTGTTTAATTTGTTGTCTGAACAAAAACTACTTGGGAGTGAGGACTGTAAAAATACTGGCTGCATTTATCACAGCTTCAGCGCTAACATTTATTTGCATAATAATGATATTCAAGTTACATAAAATAGAAGGGTCTTTAAGTAGAAGTTAGAAAGCCATTCGTTCTCAGCTAATTCATCAAAATATTTTTTTTTTTGCATGTTTTTTTGTCTTTGAAGTCAGTTTGAATGCCTCAGTCTTGAGCAGTGGCTGTAGCTCTGTCAATTGCAGTAATATAATTGTTTCTCAGATCAGTTAGCTCCTTTTGTGCATTCTTTAGCAGAGCAGTTACTTTAGAAAGGTCTTTGTCAGGTCTTTGGAGTACTTTGGAGACAACTTGAAACACAGATTCAAAGTTCTCCTTATGTTTTTTTTTCCAGTGAACTAACTTAAGGCTTCTTGTCTGATTTGGAGGAACTTCAGATTATTTTTGTCAGTACCTTCATTATGTCAACACAACTGTATCTCAGTGCTTTTAAAGAATAAACCCTTGATGACCAGCATGTAGGGCAAAGATCTTTAAAGTATAACAAGTTGAAATAAGAAGGTTCGATCTTTTAACACTCTGGCTAAAGAAAACATACTATTTTTCAACTACTTTAGAAGAAATAGTGTTTTCTTGAATATATGATACAGCATCGTTTAAACCTAAATTTAAATTGTGGGTGGTGCAATGAGTATACTTTGCTGTTGCCTGTTTTTCTCTATTGTAGAGTTTATGCCATGGTAAACTCCAAACATATTTGCAGTTATCTCATATGTATTTCGATATGGAATCTGCATTATTTCGATAACATTAACCCCTATCTCCTCAAGACTGTTTAAAATCTCTTCTTCTAAGCCTAGGCCAGTTTGATCAATCATTCCTATAAATCCTAAAAACCTTCCATTCATTTTTTGATGGGTCTTCCTGTTTCATCTTTAGAAATTGAGACGTACCTGTTATTTGAATCAGTTGATCTTTTCTGTTAACTGTGTAGTATCCATTATTACAGTGAAAACTGAGCAGATTCAAACTAATATTTTTAACTCTTTTAGATAAAATCTGAACGAGTACGTTTTTAATTTTGGGACTCATATAGTTTACTGTTCTTCAGACCACTGATTATCTATTCAAACAATGGACTGTAATTATTCAAATACTCAATATTATTGTGCTGGCCCTGGCAGTTACACCACTATTTTCCACCTAGCACACAACCTTTGTTTCTTCATTTTGTGTGACTTGTAAAATTTCTTCTCTTCCTTTAATCAAAATATCTGTTTATTTTAATTAGTTTGGTTTTTAACTTTATTCTCTTAAGTTTTGGTAAAGTATAGAGATCCTTACATCTCTTTACAGTATTTATCAATCTGTTATCATGCTGATTTTACATCAAAAGTCAAGTCTGACAACAACTTTTTTCCCAAATGTGCATGGCCATATAAGATGGAATAATTAGATGTTTGTGCCAAATAAAACTTTCATTCTCAAGACAAGCTGATTTTAGAAGTAAACTAGAAATGGAACCAGAATTGTTGAGTAAATGAAATTAATTTATACTACTATAAATACTACTGCTCATCTACTAACTCATAATTCAGTATAAATTATGACTGAAGGTGACACACATCCCTCTGAAATGAAAGTATAAATGACCAAGTTACGGAAAGTATTAACACAAAATCATTAAAATTTACACATGTGGTTACTATACATACGGAGATGATATTAAAATAACTTATGAATACAAATGCATATCACCATTCATATGTAAAATAATTTAATATAAGGTAATCCCTGATTGTGTGTGTGTGTGTGTGTGTGTGTGTGTGTGTGTGTGTGTGTGTGTGTGTGTGTGTGTGTGTGTGTGTGTGTGTGTGTGTGTGTGTGTGTGTGTGTGTGTGTGTGTGTGTGTGTGTGTGTGTGTGTGTGTGTGTGTGTGTGTGTGTGTGTGTGTGTGTGTGTGTGTGTGTGTGTGTGTGTGTGTTTTATCATCAAAGTTGGACTGAGAACTAGTGTTGCTGAGCTCATACAGATGTATATCACATGAGATATATATTACATGTAACATAATATGCATATTATTCCCTCTCTAAAAAAAAGACACATTAACCCATTGCTTATATCAGTTAATACTTTTCAACTAAACAGTGAGGTAAAATTATAATTATTTACTTTACTTTTGTCTTTTTATTTTTCTCTAGTATTTTGCTATATACATAAACATTAATCTACAGGTCCTAGTTCATTTTCCGGGTGCACCACAAAATCAAGGTGCTTTTTTCCGTTCCCAGCATGACGCAGTTTGTGGAAATGATGAACTACCTGAGATGACATCCTGGTGGTAGTAATGAATTACTGAAGTATACAGCTAGCCATACTACCTTCCTAGTATACCTATGTTTCAAGTATCAGTATGTAATGAATCACTAAGTAAAACATACAGTTTCTTTCTGTTTTTCCAAGAATGAAGGTAAGAAGTGTACACCAATGGTAATTTCCATCAACTTCTGGAGACTGATTTGCATTGCAAACAGTTGTTCAAGGAGTTATACTTTTTAATAATAAATCCATCCTACCAAGACTGTAACAAAAAATATGAATAATCTTCTTTCTCATCACTTTATATAGCCCTCATACTTACCTCTAATAATTTGTTTCTCACCAAAATGCAATTAAGTAATGTCCATGATATCAGTGAATTCAGCATGTCCAACAATATATATGTCTTTGCTTTTTATACATTTGTATGTTTTAACTACATTATATTCTGAACATGTCCATATTCTTACTAACATGTAGTACTCATAACATTTACTAATTTTTTTTTTTGCACTGTCATAATATGTGTTAGTCAAACAGCTTTATGGCATATGCTTACACAGAAAATCTAACACACACACACACACACACACACACACACACACACACACACACACACACACACACACACACACACACACACACACACACACACACACACACACACACACACACACACACACACACACACACACACACACACACACACAAATACAAATACTCATACACAGACTAACGTATATATAAGATAATGAGATGCAGGCTAATTGTTTTGTTATTACTGTTTCTCTTTCACCAGGATAACAAGTTGGGTGACATCTGTTTCTCACTAAGGTATGTTCCAACAGCTGGAAAACTAACTGTCGTCATTCTGGAAGCTAAAAACTTGAAGAAGATGGATGTTGGTGGTCTTTCAGGTATGCACACAGCACTAAATTTGTTCCTTACAATATGCAGTATGATTACTTAAAATACTTATTTAAAAAAACTTCAGTATTATTATTATTATTATTATTAAGTGTGCATTGTCGAGTAGTAAGGCCTGAGTTTCTTTCTGCTATTATATATAAAAGTAATTACTTTCTTGTAGAACTATTAAAGTTTACACTGCCTGACAAATGTTCATAGAAACAATATTTGTATCATCAGAGACTGAATGTGTTAATGAATTACCATTTCTATGAATTAAATTCTTGTCTTTCCTATTGAACTGAAGTTTGTATTGAATTACAAACCAATTTTTCATTAATATGAGGGTCATCCAGAAAATAAAGAATGTTTTGTTATTATAAAATCAAGTATGGTGGTAATTGAACAGTTTTATTTTACACTTACAGAAACCCTTAAACTACTTTTCTACATAGCCTCCATACAATTTTAAACATTTGTTATAGCATGATACCATTTCTTCTATTCCTTTATTGAAAATTCCTGCTGCCAAGTTCTTAAACCATTCAGTGACAACTTATTTCTGCTTGTTCTAATCTTGAAAGTACCTGCTTCCCTAAAACTCTTTTAACTTTGGGAACAGATGAAAATTGCTAGGTGCCAAGTCAGAGCAGTATGGTAGATGTTGAAAAACATCCCAGCCAAAATGTTGAAACAAAGTTGAGTTCCTGCAGCTGAGTGCGGGTAAACGTTATTGTGAATGAAGATGATGCTGCTGGACAACATACCTCACCATTTGTTTTTTATGACACGTCAGAGCTGGTGGAGCATATGATAGTGTGCCTATGAGTTTACTGTCTGTCTTCTTGGCATAAAATCAATCAATAGAAAACCCTTTCAATCCAACAATATAACCACCATTACTTTCCATGTACTCAAAGCTTGTTTTGTTTTACTCCGTTTTGTTGGTGACTTGGAATTGTGTCACTCCATTGATTGGCGATTTGTTTCTACTGTTTTATGAAAAACCCGTGTCTCAATTAATTGGTGTATTTTGTCACCAATGACAAAATAGTCCAAAAATTCATCTTCATCTTGATGATAACGAGTGAGAAATAACAAAGCAATGCCCACCCTTTGTTTCTGTGATCATCAGACAATAATTGAGGTACCTATTTGGCACTCATTTTTTTGTTAACCAAGATGGATCATGATGTTTTCATAAAAAAAAACTGTGTAAATTGTCTAAGGTCCTGAATTTTATTCCATCTACCCTCCTGAATTTTATTGTCAACTGTTTCTTGAGTCCGTCAGTGATTAGAGATGGCTGACCAGAATCTTCATCATTGTGCACATTTGTTCAGCCCTCATCAAATGTAATGTAGCATTCCCTAACCAATGCTTCATTCATCGTAATCTTACTATAAACCCCTTTATTTGTCTGTAAATTTCAATAGGCCGAACCTTTTTTGCATTCAACTTCTGGAGACTGATTTGAATTGTAAACAGTTGTTCAAGGGGTTATACTTTTTGATAATAAATCTATCCCACCAAGACTGTATCTTCTTTCTCATCACTTTATATAGCCTTGTGTAGCCTCTAAAAAGATTAGAACATGCACTTCACACATTGCAGGATTCTCTATTTTGTGACTAATTTTGAATGGATGTGATAAAGAAACAATGTCCAAATAGCATCGCAGTTTGGTTCAGACTGAGCTTGTAGTCAGGGGGGGGGTTTAGTGACACAGCGACAGGGGCCAACAACAATGAAGATGTACATTAAGGTCACCCTGGACAACCTTCATACCTTCAGTCCCTAATAATACAGATATATCTATTCTAGAAACTTATGTCTGACTTCATGATATTTAATTCTTGCAAAGAATATACACATAATTGTATAATATTGTATAATTGTATAATATTGTATAATTGTATATACAATATTGTATATTGTATACATAAAAGTAATATCAATAAGTTTTTCTGTCTGTATACAACTATGTTGACTAACACAAAATATATCTGAAACATGAGAGACTGAAATAGTAGTTTTCATCTTTTTCAGTCTCTGATAGTACCCATCTGATATGAAGCACTTTTAGTGCTACAACACATACATAGTGAGCTTTAGCCTCATTTTGACATTTCCGTGCATTCATATCCTTAACATTCTCTCCCTACCTCTCACTTTCACTGTTTTCAAGTCCTTCAGTATACATTACATCTATCATAACTTCATCTTCCCCTCTTCATAGACAAAACCTTTTGCTTTTATAACCCTCTTAGGCATAAAAATATCATCGCTTTGTTCTACATTGTGATCTTTGAACTTTGTAAATCTTACTGTCTCCTTCCCTTTACTTGATTCAGCTGTTAATTATATATACTTCAACAGTTTGTCATCTTCTAGGTCAGCAATTGAAACAAAACACTCATATCACTGTCAACACCATGTTTATTTACTGACATCACAAATAAAAATATATGTACAAAGTACAATCTTGATCCACAACTGTAATAATAATTATTAACAACCGTAAACTACACGAACAAAAATATAACACAAAAATACAATATCATCATCATCATCTTCACTACAGGGATTATGCCCTAGTTGGCCTGTTCCGGAACCCATCTCCTCCTCGGTCTACCGACATCCCTCTTTCCACTCAGCTTGTACTTGAGAGCTGCCACTGGCAATTTGGTATCTGGCATTCGGGCCACATGTCCACACCATCTCCTCTTATACTCCTTAATCGTCTCATTTAAAGACTGGATCTTTAAGTCTTGTCTAATGTCTATGTTTCTTCTCCTATCCAGAAGGGAGAATCCTTGGGCACTTCTCAGAAATCTCATTTCGGCAGCCTGAATTTTCTTTTCTTCCCCTTTACCGAGGATCCATGTCTCACTTGCGTAAAGGAATGTTGGAACAGCTACTGTTTTATAAAATTTCATACTGGTTTCCTTCCGAGTTTTATTTCAAAACTTTCTATGAATTGTCCCACAGATGGATCTAAACTTTGATAGTTTATTAACCCAATCGGTATCAACGTTGTATGAGATGTTATATCCCAGATAATTAAAAAAACAAACTTGTTCCAAAGTTTGATTGTCTACCACAATTTTTGTTCTACTGGGACATTTACCTAGAAACGTCAGAGTTTTTGATTTAGCGGCAGAGATCCTCAGCCCATAATTTCGCAAAATAGTATTAAATGTAAATATCACTTTTTGTAACTGGTCTTCTGTTTCTTGTAATATTACGTTATCATCTGCGTACAGTAGGGAATTCACATAAATATTTCTTTGAAGTTGTATTCCTGAGTCAACCTTAGTCTTCCATAGTCGTAATACGTCATCGATATAAATATTAAAAAGTGTCGGTGAAATAGGACACCCTTGTCTAACACCTTTACTTGTAGGAATATCCTCTGTCAACCTACCATTTAAATCTAGGGTACCGGTAATGGAAGTTCTGTTATATAGGCTTTGGAGCACTGCAATTAATTGTGTGGGAAAACCTCTTCGTTCCATGATATTCCATAGTAGTGACCGCCTAACATTGTCAGAAGCCTTCGCTATATCTACAAAAGCAAGATGCTTTTCCCGGTTGAACTCTCTTCTTTTCTCAATTATCAACTTAAGAGTAAAAATTGCATCTATACACGATCTTCCTTTTCGAAACCCATTCTGTTCTTCTAACAATAATACCTCTGTAATTGGTTTCAATCTTCCATTTACTATTCTGGCGTAAAGCTTATATGTTGTGTCGAGGATGGATATTCCTCTATAATTATCTGTCCTTGTTCGATCCCCTCTCTTAAATAATGAAATAACTCTTGCTCTGAACCATTCCTTTGGAACTGAGTGCTCCTTCCAGCACATATTCAGGAAATGTAACAGACGTAACTGCAATAAAATGCCTCCGTATTTCAAAAGCTCTATATTAATGCCATTCAATCCTGGTGAAGTGCGATTCTTAGATTCTCTCAATGCCTGCAGTAATTCCTCTAGAGTTATTGGATCAATACTCTTTGCATCATATTCCATGATCACACCTTCTTCCTCATCCTCACTATACCAAAGTTGAGTATAATGTTTCTTCCATAATTCCACTGTAATTGGGTTGATAGACACTTCTTCTCTTTCCTTTCCATTCAACATCTTCATTATTTTGTAAGCCATAACCTGTCTACCATGAACATCATGTTCAATATTGGAAATGAATGTCTCCCAGGATTGTCTGTGCGCTTGCCTAACAACCGTTTTTGCTCTATTTCTGACTTCCTTATACGTTTCCGCATTCGTAGGAGATGGGGAATTTAGATATTTAAGATATACTTTTTGTTTTTCAGCTACTGCTTCTTCTATTTCCTCTGTCCATATTTTTAAACCTTTCCTTTTTCTAAACCTTTTCTTTACACCTATTGCTTCATTGACTGCTTGCACTATTATCCGTTTCATATTTTTCCACTCTTCTTCTATACTGTTGCCTGAAGGTATGCTAGTCAAGTGCCTATTTAACCTATCTTGATAAAGTCTTCGAATACTTTCCTGTTCGAGTAAATATACTTTAAAAACCTCTTTATTCTCCTGTCTTGTAGATGTTTTAATTTTCTTCCATTTCATGTATAACCTTATTTGTGAGATTACCAAGTAGTGATCAGAGAAAACATCATAGCCTATATATACTCTCGTGTCACTAACCTGTTTTGCCAATTTTTTGCTGATGATGATATAATCTATTAAGGATCTAAGTCCCCTTGATGACCACGTATATTTATGAATTTCTTTCTTACAGAAAAAGGTGTTAGTTATTTTTAACTCATTAACGTAGCAAATTCTCTCAAAACCTCTCCATTATCATTTAACGTATCTTCCCCGAAAACTCCTACTATATTTGGGATTGGAACATTACCAACCCTGGCATTCATATCACCCATCAATAAGATTTCATGGTTTTTATTTTTGTCGATTATTTTCTGAATCCTGTTGTAAAAATCTACAGTTTCGTCTGCTTCATCCTCCACGGGGGCATAAGCACCTATGACAATTATATGACCACGTTCATATTTTATTTTTTAAATATAGTATCCTCTCACTTTCAAAATGATATTCTTGTATACCTTGTTGCCATCTTTATCAATAAATACTGCCACTCCTCTTGCTACCCTAGATTTCTCATCCATGCCACTATAAAACATTGCATAATCTCCTACATATTTTGAACATTTATTTTTATTTTCGTTTCCGTTATTACTGCGATATTTACTTTGTTCTCCTCAAATATTCTTAGTAGTTCCACTTCCTTAGCAGCTATTCCTCTAACATTTTAAACGTGTTCAGTAATTAATAATTAAATTGTTCATTACCTTACCATTATTCGGATGTCAACTGAAGTGTTAATGAATATTTAAATCTTCGAATTCGTGTGGAAGTTAACCAAGTTATCGTCTAGTGTACTCGGCAGAGAATAATAGGCCAATGCACATAAACAAATACATATTTATAAGTTCATATAACAAAATTACTTTATTACATTTTAATATGCCATTCTTGTTATGCTCCCATTCACATAAGCTACTCTTCCTTTTTTCTCTACATGTTCTGTATCTTTACTTTTCAGCCCTGCTACGGTCCGTATCGGACATTATTTAAACAAATTTTGAATGCAGCTTAGATAATTATGATAACCTTATATCTACTTATTATGATTAACTTAAATATATTGTATAAGGCAACCCAGCATTCGCTCATTCATTCTTTCACTCTATTACCCCCTTTTTGATTTAGCGCTTTTTTATTTTCATAATTATATTTGTTTAAAATTGTTTTTTATTGAAATGTAGTTACTTCCCTGTTGCCACCATGAAGACCCGTGTTGTAAATAGTCCGTCTTTTGTTCACTGTTTTATTCCGAACGAGGTTTTCACTTGTTGAATTTTTACCACTGCCGAATTGTTAAAGTTCCACTGTTTAAATTACTTTATATCATTTTGCTTGGTAGTTTATTCACATTATTTCCGTTTTTATTAACTTTTGGCATTCAAGCCTTTTACATTAAACTGTGCGGTTTCGCTGAGTGACGCTAAATAGAGTTTTTTAAGATGGTCCGCGCACACACACAACTGCGCAGTTTTGAGTTTGGTTGCCCACTGACGCTTCCTGGCTCGTTTTCAGTATGGCCAAAACGTCCTCCTGCTCGTCAACTTGCTTCCTCATTGGACGAAAATTTCATGTAGACTCGCGCTAGCCGAGCCGCGAAAATATACGTGACGTTCACTCTGTGCAGACAGGCATACACGTGCTCTGACACATTCCAACGCACCTGGAATTGGCGTATGAGGCCTAGCTGACAGACCAAACATGCAACTGGGTGTTTCGAAAGTTACACACTGCTTTAAAATTGAAACTCCGTCGGGGCGATTCCCCGTTATTACCATTTACATCATAATAAAATAGACCCACAAACTTCTGTACCGTTACAATACCCCCCCAATGAGAGGTTTCCGGCCGAAGCAGAAAAACTCTCATTACTAAAACCTAAGAGGACCAGCAAGGATATGGTGCCAACAACCCTCCTTTCATTCCTTAATAAATCATGGGTAATCTACCCCCCTAGTTCGGCGACTATGGCTGTACCTGAATGACTCTACTGGACTTCTTATTAAGATCCCAACACCGTAAAACCAGACAGGCACTCACCACAGTAGCACCTTACCTGGAAACATTTCAGATAAAAATCCATAACTGGTCTTTACACCAAACCAGATCCTCAACTGGCGTATTTCCCCTTATACATACTGGATTGCCTTTAGCAAAATACTGGGTCCGTACACATGTGCCTTACTATCTTAACCATAATACACCTTAACTCAAATAAACATTCCTTATTGTACAAAACCCTAACATCAAAATAAGCATAATCACTTTTAAATTAACAGGATTTACAATTCGTTAGCATTATACTTTTTCTTTTAATTTCCATTAATTAAATATTTTAACTCTTTATCTGGACTCATCACTTCAAATCAAAAATACAGTATTTAAATTTCATCCATTTATCCAAATGAATCGTTCATGACCCAAAAATTCACATTTTAATTTAAGTGGGTCATTTCTTTCAATTAATCATCTTAACTGCATTTTGTATTTATTGACTTCCATTATCTCCCATGACCTTTAAATCAAGCCTTCAAATTTACTTTCAAAATTCATATCTTTTAAATGAATTTAATTTTCCTTATAAATCCTCATTATTAATGCGGACAATTATTGTAAAATAAACAACTTATTGCTACCATCAACTCAATTACAACTACACTTGGTTACAAAAATATAATCTAAACACTGTAAATCAGCTGATACACTACCAACATAGCATCACCTCAGATAGCGAACATGAAAACAAAATACAATCTTTGCTTCAAAGAAAACTTAAATTTTTTTTTTTTTTTTTTAATAATTAATTGAATTTAAACTTCAGAATTATATATATTCTGACAATTAATTACAAGAAATAAAATTTTTACTACCATATATTTAACTGAAACTATACATTGATCATAGAAAACATACTATACATTTAACACCAGTCATCAGCTGATGTCGTATTACCAGGTGAACGACCTTACTCTAGGTACACTGAATACAGGTAATACACATACACAAAATTATACAATTTAAATCATCAAATGTTCTTGTTAAATATAAAATTATTACAATATTGAGTCTAGTATTTAAATCATTAATTCTCATAACTGAATGTTCATCAGTAATCATTGAACTACAAAGCACAAAGTAACCATTACAGAACAGTAATTGGGTCATCAATAACAAACTCTCTAGTTAGAGCAAGTAAACTTGATTATACCGCTGTTACGGTCATTAATGTTACTGATTTCTCAGTTACTTCTCCTACTTCATCATTTTATTATTCTCCCCTTTTTACCCAGTTACAATTAGGTAAACCACCTGGCGGGTAAACCGCATCAAGCATTTACCTTGCGCATAGATGCGATATCTATGCCCCTGGCTTGTAACGGCCAGCTCCTTTCCCACACACACTATTATTTCCTGGTGGTGGACTGTAGCGCCCATTTGCATCCACAAGAACTGAAGTTTAATTAAGGTATAGACGCTGCCTACACCGTTCTTGTTTCAGCGTTATAAAAAATTCGGCATTACTGATGTCCGAGGACACCAGTACTCCTACTAAAAATTACTTATATGCCCTTAACACGGCACTACCACCCCCTTTGATGATAGCCGCTGTTCCATAGTTGTGGTGATTCCCCCCGGTTAATTTCTAGAGTCACCAATTTTGAAAATAATAACAAGTATGGCTAGGATACAATCTGCCTAACCACACTTGCTATCAATAATCCAAATCCACGGTCAGGGTTCGGTGACGCCGTGACCGCCCGAAAGTGGGGAATCACAAGGATTATACTTTTATATACCCCCCTTATCATTTAATTGTACAATAATCTGTGTTTATGTATCAATGATTTTAAAAGAATAATTAACCTTACTCAGATAGATAATACCTTTTTAATTGTGTCACATTATAAGTTCCTTTTATTTATCGGGTTTGTGGGTCTATTAATACATAAGCATTTTCCATTTTTACTTCACTAACCTCATATGGACCTGCATATAACAAGAAGAATTTTTTTATCTCTTTATCCAGAGCTGACGATTGATCATGGTTTTTTTACTAATACCAGTTGACCTACCTCATATTTGACGGGTATTAAATTTCTATCATGCTTTCGTTTCCGTTGTTCTGCTTTACTTAAGAGCCGCTCCTTGGCAAGCACCAGCTTCCTCCCATGTGGTACCTCAGTCCGCGTCGGGAATTTTATTAATTCCTCTATTATGCTTGATGGCCTCCTCTGAAACATTAACTCATGAGGACTATAACTTGTAGACTCATGTAAGCTACAGTTAATGTACCCTTCTATTTTATTCACAAATGTGGCCCACAATGAATGTTTTTGATGGCAAAAGGTTCTGAACATACGCCCTAATTCCCGCATAATGCGCTCACTAGGGTTTGATTGGGGATGATATACTGACGTATGCTTAACTAAAATATTTTCCCAACCCAACGTTTCCCTCCAAGTGTTGCTGGTAAACTGAGAACCATGATCCGATAATACTATTTTAGTTTTACCCACTTCAACAATGTATTCATTTACTATCTTTTTTGCTAATACCAGAGACGTAGCTTTTTTTTACAGGGTACAGCTTTACAAATTTAGTAAAAATATCTAATACTAAGAATAAATAAGTCACTCCGCCTCGACTCTTGGGTAGTGGACCATATAAATCAACGGCAACTATCGCCAAAGGACTGGTATTACATGTTGCATTAAACCCTCCTGTTTACGATTATTTACTTTGGCTTTCACATGTTTTTAACATTTTACGTACAGTTCTTTCCACATTATTAAATTTACATGACTCTTTTAATATGTCACTGCATTTTTTAGGACCTACGTGACCATACCTCAAATGACAATCTTTCACTATTTCGGATATTAAAAACTTAGGAACGCATAACTTCCAATCATCACCTTGTTCCTTTGTCCGGTGAAATAAATGTTTATCATACAAGCTAAAATGTTTTTCCCTTTGTTAGGTGTATTTGGCATCTTATTTAATGCTGTTATTATTTTACCAAGTTCTGGATCTTTTTCTTGTTATGTCGCTAGGCTATGTATTAATTTTTCCATATGAACCCCTCCACTTCTTTGATTACATATATTTTATAGGTGTTTGCCATATCTACATCAGTATTATTATTAAAATCAGTTCTGGATAGGACATCAGCTACTACGTTCTCTTTACCCCTACAATATTCTATGGTTAAGTTATACTCTTGTAATATTAACTTCCAACGCACTAACCTACCATGTGTTAATTTACAGTTTTTTAAAATGCTAAGGCTTGATGGTCTGATCTTATGATTATTTTATTTCCCAACAAATATGTTCTGAATTTTTTACAGGCGAAAACTATCGATAGTGCTTCCTTTTCTGTTATAGTATAATTCTTTTCACTAGCTACCAAGGATCTACTTGCAAAAGCATTATATTATGATTACCTTCCCTATCCAATTGAAATAGTTCTACCCCCAAAGCTATGTCTGATGCATCGGTGTGTATGTAAAATGGTTCCATAAAATTAGGATGAGCTAATATGACAGTGGTTAAAAATTTATTTTTTATTTGTTCAAAAGCAGTTTGCCCTGGTAAACCCCATTGCCATAGATTACCTTTATTTAATAAATGCCCCAGTTGTACGGTTAAATAGGAATACCTTTCTATGAATTTCCTATAATAATTACACAGGCCTAAAAAACTTTGCAGCTGTTTAATATTCTTGGGTGCTGGAAAATTTTGTATTATCTCTACTTTTTTAGGATCTGTACTGATACCCTTAGCTGAAATTATGTGGCATAAAAAATTGACCCGTTCCCTTAAAAACTCTGATTTTTAAAATTTAACAGTTACTCCATATTCATGCAATTTGCTCAACACTATCTAGTCTTTTACAATGTGTACTAATATCTGGTGAAGTTATTACTATATCGTCCACATACACAGTTGTAAACTCTAAAATTTCTCTCCCTAACACGTAGTCCAAACACTTAATAAAATTGACACACTTACGTTCAGTCCAAAAGGCAATCTATAAAACTGATAATTCCTTCCATTATACAGAAAGACAACATACTTTGAGACCCCTCCTCTAATTCGATCTGCCAGTACCCAGCCATCAAGTCCAAGGTCGTGATGTATTTGGTACCACTAAAACGTTGCAGAATTTCGCCCACTGGTTCTGGTGATTCTTTATCTGGAATAATTATTTTATTTACTTGTCTAGCGTCTAAACACAGTCTTATTGATAAGTCTTTCTTAGTCACCACTACTAAAGGGTTGGAGTATGGTGAGGTGGATTTTTCTATTATTCCTTCGGCTAACATTTTGTTTATTTCTTCTTGTACCAACCCCCTTTTAGAGTATGATACCGGATATGCTTTAGGCGCGAAAGGTGTCTTTTCTGTAACAATTAACCTATGCCTAAAACCTTTTACTAGACCAGGTTTATCTGAAAAAACTAATTTATTTTTATCTACAACCTGTACTATTCTTTATCTATCCTGATAACTAAATTCCCCAGTTTGATACAGAATTTTATTCATTTTTTCGACCCAACTACCTTCAGTTTCAATTAATTCATGCTTATTTACCTTTAAATTGCAATAATTGATCATCAAGGGTCTACATTCATTTATTTCATTATCGGATACTAATATTCTTTTACTAATTATTTTTAACGCTTTCATTTCCACATCTCTTCTTCGTATAAACAGTACTTCAATTATATTGTTTTCATTTTTTAATTTCATAGTTTGTGTATAATAGTTTAATTCAGCTTTAAAATTATTTAAAAAGTCATTTCCCATTATTGCCCCCATATTCAAACCTGGAATTACTAAAAAAGGTACATTTATTTTGTGTTTATTTATTGTTAGCTGTAACATTACTTGTTTAGTCACCCTCTTACTCCAAACACCTGTTACACCTATAATGCTAATTCCCAATACTGGTAGTTGTGGAATGGTTTCAGTGGTTTGATTCTTTATTTTTTCAAAAATTCTATCATCTATAGCGGTAATCTCACTCCCTGAATCTACTAGAAAGGTGTACTTGGAATTAAACACTTCGGCTTCGAATTCAGCCATGCTAAAGTTACTACCATTCTCATCTACTTCTTCTTCCGATAATTCGTTATGTATATTTGTAATAAGTGACCCTATTGTTATGTTACTACTAGACAGCTGGGGACTTTCCTTTTCAACCGTCCTCATTAGTTTAACTATGCTGGAGGTGGTGGTTCGTTGTATGCCCCACTCTACTATCTATCATGATTATTAGAAAATACTTCCGTACCCCTAGTCTCATTCACATTACTAACATATCCCCCTCTCCCTCTGTGGTTCAAACCTCCCGGCATTCCCCTACTACTGGCAAAACCTCTCCCTCTATTATTACCTCTAAACTCATTACTACTATAATTTTCCCTTCTACTATACTCACTACTATCGAAACCTCTATTATAATTATCTTCTCTCCCTTGGGCACCACCACTAGGACCCCGACACCTATAACACTGATTTCGAGAACTATTATAGTTGCTAGCTCTACAATTAGGGTGTGGACATAACCACGCACCCCCCCTCTGACCTACTCACATTATTATCATGTCTAATAAAATGGTCTGGTTGGCTTAATTCGGTATTTATTTGCCTCGACTCTCTTTCTCTAAATTGATACTTATTGTCTTCTTCTTCTTTCATACTTTGGTAAGCTTCTAATATTTTTTCTAACTCAGCTATACCAGTAAACTCCTGGGTTCTAATTGTGGATTGTATGTCTTTAGGTAAATGTTTACTAACATACCTTATAAAAGATGACAGAGGCATTGGTGGTTCTAAATATTTAACCTGGCTATATTAGTCATGTTACATACACAGTAATGCTCATATGTTTAATATTAAAATTACCCCATCCCATTATCGTGCTACGTAAACCCTCTTGTTTTTCTTCTGACCAGTATTTATTTTTAAATGCTCGTTCGAATTCATCAAAATCTGCCCAGTTATTATGAGCGTCCACCCAAATTTTAGTATCCCCTTTAAAATACTTCAAAATTCGTAACAATTTTATTTCCCAACTTTCTTTATTGTATTTATTGAAACTTTTTATTGAGTTTAAAAATTGTATGGGGTTCACCCCCTTACTCTCATTACTGTAATAACCTAACTCAACTTCAATGTTCACTCTCTCACTCACATTAGTTAATTTTTGATTAATTGCTAAGCTTAGATCTTCTCTGACTTTAACTATTTCTTGTTCATGTTCTGTTTGTTTACTTTTCAAATTAGTTACACTATTTTTAATCATATCAATTTGTTCGATGTTACCTTTGAATTCATTATTAATATTTTCTTGTATCTTATTTGCTTTTTTAATTCGCTCACACTCATCAATTACCCCTTGAACATTACTATCAATCTTGTCATTTTGTTTTTAAATTTATCATTAAATTTATTTGTTAACGCATCGAATTTTTTGTTTGTCTCTAGCAGTTTCTCATTCTGCCTTTTGTTAATTGTTTTTATATCATTTTTCATTTCGGTTTGTATTTTGTTTATATCTATAGTCATTTTATCTTTCACTCCCGCAATAGTCTCATTCTGTTTCTCTAATTTATTATTTATTGCAACAAACTTCTCACTCACTCCACTAAAACTCTCATTTATACTTTCAAATTGGCTGTTCATATTTAAATTATTCATTTTTAGTTCGCTTCTTATGTTCGCAAATTCGTTATTTATGTCTACTAACCTTTCGTCTTGTTTGTTAAATTTACTATTTATTTCGTTTAGCTTTGCCTTTAACTCTGTGCTACTTGCATTTATCTTGTTAACAAACTCCTTTTCTCTACACAAATATTTTTGTTTATGTACATATAAACATGATCGTTATAAGGTAAACACATGTACTTACCAAATTTAAATATGTGAGAGCACGTGCTTTTCATTCTCTTATAAATTTCACTCTAAGGGGGCCAGGGTTCTTTCTCGCCGAGATTTCAGATTCAAAGAAGGTTGATAGAAATAAGAACACTGATAGTTCATTGATGGTAATTATTGGATTTTAATAGTTGAAACAAAATAAACATATATAATTAACAATGCCTCAAAATGGCGTCATGCCCAATGGTACAAAAACAAAATGGTGGTTAATTTTATTCAAAAATCTATTCAATCATATTATTTCCACTATTGTGAATCTTGTTACTCTTTTATAAAATTTTGACTTTTGGCTGCAGCTCTAATTCTATAATGAATCGTATTCTAACAACTACACAAACCAATGCCGTTTGCATATGTGATCATGGCCATGCGTTCACTCATTCGCACTCACATTCATTCGCCCCATTACAAATATATTGATCAAATTTGGTTAGTACCGATAAATGAGCTCATTATTAATAATATAAAAAGGTGATAATGGTTCAACTTCTCTAAATGTAGTCGCAGTGGGTCCCTCGCTGAAGTTGGCTGTTCTTCCAAGGTATGGCCGGTGTTCACCTCATGGTTCTTGTTTAATACTTTGTGCACTGATTTTACATTTTTTAGTGTTACTGCTAATAAAAACTTGAGCCCTCTAATGCTCCACTATCACATTTTGGTTTAGATTCTAGTACATTTAAACTTTTGTTGAAAACTGCCCAGACAGCGATACATCGCTGCTGACCGTTTGGATTACGGAAGCTGACTGAAAAAAAGGAATATGCAAATTTGTGCTTGTGTGTGTGCATTTGACGTCATCAGGCTTTGTTCGATGGGACAACGCCTAGTTACATGCGTTGTGTTTTATGCGTCATTGTCTTTTGTTATGACGAAACAGCTTCATGAACCAATCACAATGAATATTTATAGTCAGTCGTCATAAACACCGCCATTGCCTCTACCGGTTCTCGCTCGTCCAACGGTGACCTTGGCATGGTACTCATCTCACTGAATCTGCGCTGTTCCTTCGTATATAGGGACAATGGACCTAACCATTCTGTATTTGACAGTTATACAATAAAACATAAAAATTAACCTCAGATTCCATAATTAAAGTATGGGGCCTTTATGTACTGTTACAATCTCACGCACCATTTTTATATTCTCTGACCTCATTTCAGTTTTAAATTCATTCAAACTCATGTTCAAATTATCGTTATTCTTATCATTATTCTTATTTTGTTGTTCAAACTTATTATTCATCTCTGACTTGATTTCAGTTTTAAATTCATTCAAACTTTCCATAATCATTGATAATTGCTTAAATATATTTACTTCGTTATTTCTACTACATTCAACTTCAACCGTTTCATTTACATTTGGTATTTCGCTTACGCTCTCGTTAACATTTTCGTTCGTCGATACTAAATCGTCTTGTGTAACGTCTAATATTGACCCCCCAGCTACACTCTCACATAAATTTACATTCGTATTTTTCTCTGCCATTTCCTACTAGGTTGTAAAATATTTAATTTTAATTTACAACGTCCCTGTTCGGGCACCAACTGAAACGTGTTCAGTAATTAATAATTAAATTGTTCATTACCTTACCATTATTCAGACGTCAACTGAAGTGTTAATGAATATTTAAATCTTGAAATTCGTGTGGAAGTTAACCAAGTTATCGCCTAGATTACTCGACAGAGAATAATAGTCCAATGCAAATAAACAAATACATATTTATAAGTTCATATAAAACATTACTTTATTACATTTTAATATGACATTCTTGTTATGCTCCCATTCACATAAGCTACTCTTCCCCTTTTCTCTACATGTTCTGTATCTTTACTTTTCAGCCCTGCTACGGTCCGTTATCGGACATTATTTAAACAAATTTTGAGTGCAGCTTAGATAATTATGATAACCTTATATCTACTTATTATGATTAACTTAAATATATTGTATAAGGCAACCCAGCATTCACTCATTCATTCTTTCACTCTATTACCCCCTTTTTTGATTTAGCGCTTTTTTATTTTCATAATTATATTTGTTTAAATTTGTTTTTTATTGAAATGTAGTTACTTCCCTGTTGCTGCCATGAAGACCCGTATTGTAAATAGTCCGTCTTTTGTTCACTGTTTTATTCCGAACGAGGTTTTCAGTTGTTGAATTTTTACCACTGCTGAATTGTTAAAGTTCCACTGTTTAAATTACTTTATATCATTTTGCTTGGTAGTTTATTCATATTATTTCCATTTTTATTAACTTTTGGCCCACGAGCCTTTTACATTAAACCGGTCGGTTTTGCTGAGTGACGCTAAATAGAGTTTTTTAAGATGGTCCTCGTGCACACACAACTGCGCAGTTTTGAGTTTGGTTGCCCACTGACGCTTCCTGGCTCATTTTCAGTATGGCCAAAACGTCCTCCTGTTCGTCAACTTGCTTCCTCATTGGACGAAAATTTCATGTAGACTCGCGCTAGCCGAGCCGCGAAAATATACGTGACGTTCACTCTGTGTGGACAGGCATACGCATGCTCTAACACATACCAACACACCTGGAATTGGCGTATGTGGCCTAGCTGACAGACCAAACATGCAACTGGGTGTTTTGAAAGTTACACACTGTTTTAAAATTGAAACTCCGTCGGGGCGATTCCCCATTATTACCATTTACATCATAATAAAATAGACCCCCAAACTTCTGTACCGTTACACATTCCATGTAGCCACCTTTAAATTATCCATTATCCATTTATGTTTGTCCTTTTCTGTTAGCTTAGGTCAATTATCCACGTTTCCCATCCTATTTTCGAGGCTCAGTTGAGTTCTGCAAGTAAATATTGTTTTACTTAAGCAGGTTACTAGCCCACTGTAAAACCCCCAACCTGGAGGACCAGGAGTTTGATTTCGGAGTCTTCCTCTCCTAGGCCAACTGCTATCACCACAACTACAGACCTTGGCCTGACCCTGGTTTTACCTCAGAGTATCCTTCTCCTAGCCTTTGAAGTGCCAACCCCCAACCATACAAGGCAGTACGGGGCAGTGCAATAAAATTCCCTAGCAGACGTTACCAGCCTCTATCTAGGTAGTTAGGCAATGGGGCTGCCACCCTAAGGTTTCCCAACAAACTGATTTTCTGTAGGGGTTATCTCCCTTAGCCTTTGACGATCCAACGCCTTACTGCAAGGCAGCAGGTGTCAAGAAATAGAATGAAAAAACATGGAAGACACCCTAGCCCTCAAATACTCTAATAGCGTCGGGGTCGAAAAGAACAAGAGTTAGCCAAGGGAGGCTGATAGGAAAGATTAAAGACCAGAAAGATCTCACCCAAGACAAGTTGAAGCAAAATGAGATCCAAAAAAGATGCTGGCGTTTAGTTCATATCCACTAGCTAGCTAGTAGATGCTATCCAGGGGCACGATGAGGACGAACCAGCTCACCCCCACACAAATAAAATATTGATCCACAAATATCTTATCAACCACCACACTCACTCTGCTACTTAACTCACTGAACTCTGAATTGAGAATCTTACTGTTGTATATATAGTCGGTAACTTAATGATGTAATTACAAACATGCGTCACTTGTGTCACTTACTAGTATAATCAAGGTTATTCCAGGTGCATATTCTAGAATACAATAAACTATGTACGTTCTTGTAGAACAAACTATGTTTACCTATCAATGTAGAGTACATTGATACAGAACATTCTAGTGTATTCTATCAATACTGTGGATCAATATGCACAAGTTATACATCAATTGTGGGTAATGTAAATACTTATGAGTAACATAACCTACACACAGCACCGGATTTAGCGTGTGCAGGCCTCTAGGCTGAGGTTGTGCTACTTTTCAGTCGTGACAAATTCTGGGGAACAGAACAGGGATTACATTATAATATGTATATTTAAGTGTTAAATAAGTAAAAAGTTGGTAAAACTACAAATATTCGCCCGGTGAAAAACTTTTCGCATCTGATAATGAATATACGTATCAAATGATATCCAACTAGATATAATCAGATATAGTTATGTATGAAAATTGCCCGAATCTGTTCAGATCTGTTTGAACTGCCGTCTATTTCATGTTCAAACTTTTACACTTATTATTTTTCCTTAATTATAAATTGCATTAGTGGCCTAAATGTAGAACAGTAAGAAAATGGTGGAAATTTGCATTTTACAAATTAAAGTAATGATTGAAATCAGATATAACACATCTTGAAAATGGTAGTGTAAATATCGCGCGTTTATTTTTAAAACTTTGGTATGCTGAAAAGTCATCTGTGCATGCAAATTTTGAACGGTCGCCATATTGCCCATGGAATTTTTGACAACCTTGGATTATCCTTTGTTAGTTAATTCACTGTTTAGCTGTGAAGAGTGCATGACTGTCCTGAAACACCGCCCCTCCCACAACTGATGCAGTCAGGGCTGATCAAAGACTCGAAGAAAATTAATTTATTTTTGTTACAATAATTTAATTTTTTTAATTTTTATCACTTGTGGTGAGAGGCTTTAGCCTACATACCTAACCTATGTATTATTCTAATAGTTTTAATAATATGACAAATAGTTTTAAGAAACCCAATAACAATATCACTTAATATGTTGTATAAAATTCATAACATTACTTTGAATGTGGGTTCGGGGTGCTCTAGTAACAACAAGTTACGGTTCTCACATATTGGTCTCTAGGTCTTCTGAAAAATTTTTCTTTCAGACATTCTTAACATATGTTGGTCATTGTCCACTTGGTCTCTGACAATAAAGATACAATTGTATGAAATATGTATTAGGGAAAGTAATTTTATGTTTACAGTTCTTACTTTTGTAAAACAAAGTATTATTTTTGTAATAATAATAATAATAATAATAATAATAAATATTATTATTATTATTATAACAAGAACAACAACCACCATAATAATATTATAGCTGGAATAAAATTATTACACTTTAAAATGAATGATGAGAGTATGTCTGAAGGATGCAGTCTGATCTGAGAAAAAACAAACTCAAAATACAATGATATGGCACATAAGGCGTGCGTGCACACACACACACACACACACACACACGCACACACACAACACACAACATAATATAAAGTATCAGTACATTTATTTTTTCTTTATTTGCTATTGTATATTTTGTTGAATATCATCATTTATTTTCAATTTACAACTTACAATTTAAATTTTGTAAAATTCAACCTAATTATTTAAGTTGAAAAGTAAAAATAAACAACTATGATGATTATGATGATGATGATATAATATGTCATGTGTGTGTGTGTGTGTGTGTGTGCGCGTGTGTGTGCACTCGCGCACTCAAAAATAGTTATATAATTATTCAGTAATAAATTATTATCTATATGATAAATAATATTTTGTATTTTTTACAAGAGAATATTTTTCTTAATTTGTTTTTATACTGTTTCAACAGTCTTCTTTATTGTCATCTTCAGAAAATATAAATAAATTTATTATTTACTTACCTTATTATAAGTATAGAAAAAATTTTAGTAGAAAATACACTAAATGTTTCTATTTAGTAAAATACTATTTAGTAATATTACTAAATTACTATTATGATTTCACATAATAATAATAATAATATTATAAATAATATCATCTCATAACAATATAATAATAATATTATTTCTCATTAGATGCACTGTTTTAGAGAATTAATCTGTATGCATAATCATAAAAGAACATTAGGCCTGATTAGACACACTATTATTTTGAACCTTCAGCCATGATTTATTAGAATTTTTTTATTGTTAACAAAAAAAGTAAAAGGATAAATGTTATTGTTCATATAGAATACTTAAATGAAGTTTTCTGAATTTGTTTATGAACAATATGATAATGAATGTGTACTTTATAAAAACTTATAGATCCATATGTAAAGATTGCTCTGATGCAAAATGGAAAACGTCTCAAGAAGAAGAAGACAAGTATCAAGAAATGCACACTGAATCCATATTACAACGAATCATTTTCCTTTGAAGTACCATTTGAACAGATACAGGTAATATCTATTTACAGCATTTTGGTAGTACAAATACCTTAATGTATGTTTTTCACTTTTATGTCACTAATTTTATTTTTTATTTATTTACACGCCCACACACACACACACACACACACACACACACACACACACACACACACACACACACACACACACACACACACACACACACACACACACACACACACACACATTTGTTACTATGTTTGGGTACAAAAGTATAATAATCCACCCAAGTATATGTAGTATTTGTAATATATGTAGTATAATAATCCACCCAAAGTGTCTTGACATTAATAATTACCAACAAATGACTTACAATTGTTGTGACTTACAGCCCAGTCTATAAACCATATTGATTAAAGCCTATTTGTATATAAAACATTATACAGGGGCGGCTCGTTCTTAGGGCACTACGGCGCGCCCCCTCCCAGTTTAAATCATATCACTAAACAATCCATTAACACTACTCATGGAAAGTCGTTATATCTTTCTTAAATACTTTGGACAAGAAAATGTTTTAGTGTTAGAAAATAGCAGAAATGTTTTTGGAACAGCACGCATCACGGCACTATGGCAGTCGTGCCAATTTCTCCATCCCCCACACTGTCCAATGCTGAATGTATCTGTAAGCATATAGGCGGTATTTCCACTGGCAATTGGCACGTCTCCTATCATACCTCATAGAGCAGAAAGTGACATGATTCACTCTGTATAACTAGTAGCAGACTACTGATAATGTGAGATTTGTTCTTTTAAGTGTTTAGACTTTCTCTGGTGTGAATAATTCAGTGCAGCCACTTGTTTAGGTTGTGTGTGTGTGTGTTTAATAGCTTCATGAATAATTTAGGCAAATATTGTAGTGTCGAATTATTAGGTTTGTTTTATCATTTTACCCAAGTGTCTGGAAGGAAGAAATAGAAAAGGAGATACAAACTTCTGAATTAGTGGCAATTGAATGTGATGAGACAACTGATGTGACAAACATTTCTTAGTCCTGAAGATAAATGTGCAGAAACCTTAGCAAAGTGCACAATGGAGAACATCAATCCTCTTATGCACACATCACAGGAAATGTTAATATATCAGACTTATGATGGCGCTAATGCTATGTGTGGTTCTGTTGGAGGTATGCAGCCAAAACTTAAAGAAGTGTATCTGCTCGCATATATTGTACACTGTTACACTCGTCAACTTAATTTGCTTTTAGAAAAAGCAACAAGTGTAAACAACAAAGTTGAAGTTATTCTCAAATCTGTCTGCTATTCCAGGACTTTTTTCACACTCATCTCTATGAACGGACGTTTTGGAGGAAGTAATGTAAGCCAGGTTACCCATAGTTTCTATAACAAGATGGAATTATAACATTCATACAGTAAACGTTGTGTACGAAAACCAGTATAAGTTGGAAGAATGTTTCGAAGTTCCTGAAGACAAGTGTACAAACAAACTTGCAGTTAATGAAGAAAGTGGTCACAGAAGGGTTCTTTAGAACCAAAATTTTATTTTCTGGCTTTTCTTTAGAACCAAAACTTTTTTCCATAGAATTATATCCCACATGAACGTACTGTACCAACAACTAAAGAGTAGGAACAAAGACAGTGTAATGTGGCCAAGTGACGTAGGACTTTTTGAAAATGAGATGTAGAAAGAGAGGGAGAAAATAAATGAAATAGAAACACAAATAAATGATGATTCCCTGTGCAACCAAGAAGAAGGAACAATAGTGTTGGATGCAGCACTAGAATAGGGGATGCAAAAGAAGTATGTGACATCATTATAACTCACATAAAAGATATGTTTACTTACACGGGTCACCTAGAAGCAGCTTCATTGATGTCCAATGACGACTTAGTTCCACTTTTTTCTACAAACTTCCAGGAAGAAAAATTTAGGCGATTGATTCAGCATTACCCTTTCTTACAAGAAAACAAAGTTTGGAATGAATTGAAAAATATATTATACAGATGGCATGATTTTAATATTATAGGCACAATAAAACTTCTTAACTTTATGAAAGAAAACAATCTTAGGTCAGTTTTCAAAGATGTGTTGAAACTTATAAAAATTATCATAACGATCCCCATGACAATTGCCATGAGCACTGCTTTTTGACTCTGAAATGATTAAAAGACTTTCTTGAGAAATACAATGAAAAACAACCCTTGCAATGCTATCTGTCAACAAGGAACTTGTTAAAGACATGAAGGACTTTAATGATAAAGTGCTAGAAAAGTTAGTTAATTTAAAGGAAAGGTGAATGATCTCTGTCAATAAATAAATGATCTGTATAGAGAGTATGTATCATAAAAATAATATAGCGTATTACTTTTTTGTGGGAACAGTATAGACATTTTTGTGGACACTTTCGACACTAAAGAGACTACAAATTTGTGTGGTTATTTTATTAATAAAACTGCTGACTATCTACAACAGCTCACAATATTTGAGGTGAGTTCAAATTTTCATAAATAAGAAGCCTAAAGGTAGCGTCCTCCAGCCTCTTAAGTCACGAGCCGCCACTGACATTATAGCAATTATATATATATAATAATAATATATTTTATTTATTATTTTATACATATATACCATTGAATACTTTGAATTATATATACATTCAGTTAGTATACTCTTTGACTAAGTTAACTTATATCTGAGTCTGCCATTGGTACCTCTTATCTTCATTCATAAATATTAAATGCAGCTTCATCAGCTTTATCTTATCCACAGAAGACCACCACTTTGCTATATAATTAACATTTTGCATTTTACATGAACTTTCTTCTTCTTCTTCTTACATGAAAGATTTTTTCTTCTGTTGAATCATTGCACTGTATTCACATTATCTAGTAGCTGACTAGATTTACTCTTTTCATGGTGTCACTATTTTTTAATATTAATGTTGATCTTTGTTATTAATGTAATCCAAAAGATTGGTATTACGTATATCCATATAGCTTTTAAAATCTGTCTATACAACAGAAGTTTGTGTTTGGTTGATAAAGAGGAATTTCTTCCCATTGACCAACAATATTTTGTACGTGTGATTCTCTGTTGTTTTTTTAATTTCTAAAGCCAAACTGATTTCTGAATTAGATTTCTCCTCTTGATGATTGAATACAGTAATTTATTAGAGCTGACAACTGATCTAAAGCACAAAATTGGTCTAAAAAATGATACTCCACATTTTCTGACTGGATATCATAACACAGTTATGGTATCATATTACAGTAGAGTCTCGTTTATCCGACCTTCACTTATCTGACATTCCGTATTATCCAACATCCCACCACAAAAAAAAAACAACAAAAAACGCATTAATCAGCAACAAGAACTGCAAGTTGCGAGGGTGAGCGTAGTCTATATTTTGTTGCTCCCGACTCTACCGCAGCTAATTAGTTACCGCGACTGTACAGTCTACACTATGACTCATGTGTCTGTCATTCGCCCCACCCTCACTCACTCACTCACTGTCACAACTCACTACTCAGTGCAGTGCAGTTTATCATTGTATGCGGATCGGTTTATTGTCTGTTACATGCATATGTGTCTGTGTGTGTTAATGTGACAAACGTTGTTGTGTTGTTTAAAAGTTGAAATTTATGCAAGTATGGCGACGAACAGAAAGAAAGTTGTTGTATCGATGGAACAAAAACTTGACGCAATCAAGAGACTGGACAAGGGAGAGACAATGCAGAAGGTAGCTGACGACTTTGGCATTGGACGGGTAACAGTAGGAGACTGGAAAAAAACGAATAGAAATAGAAAAATGGTGTGCATCAAGAGTTATGGAGGGTGCATTAAAAGAAAGAAAAACTATGAAAAAATGTGACTATGAAAAAGTTAGTGAAGCTTTGTATGTTTGGTTTACACAGTTCAGGGACAAAAGTGTGCCTGTTTCAGGGCCTATTTTACAGCAAAAGGCGTTGCATTTTGGTAATGAATTCAATGAAGGGGACCCAGATTTCACAGCAAGTGTCGGTTGGCTCGACCGATGGAAGAAACGCTACGGTGTCCGTCAGTTAAGTGTTTGTGGTGAAAAACTGTCATCGAATTTTGAAGAAATGGAAGGATTCAAGAACAGATTTCAGGAATTTATTGAAACTGAAAGCCTAATGGGTGATCAGATATTTAACTGTGATGAGTCAGGCCTTAATTACAAAATGTTACCTAGTAAGAGTCTTGCAGCCAGAACTGAAGTAGCAGCCCCTGGCTACAAGCGTAGTAAGGAAAGGCTGACAATTTTAGTATGCAGCAATGCTACAGCAAACCTCAAAATGGACCTAGCAATGATTGGAAAGTCCAAAAATCCTAGAGCCTTTAAAACAGTTTCAAAAAACGCTCTTCCTGTAAAATACTAGTCAGAAAAGCGCATGGATGAGCAGTGAAATTTTCAAAGACTGGTTTTTTAAGGAATTCATTCCTTCAACAGAGAAGTTTTTGAAAGAAAATAATTTACCCAGAAAAGCAGTTTTGTTGGTAGATAATGCTCCAATGCACCCTGATGCATAGGGGCTTCAAGATGGTGACATTAAGGCAATGTTTCTGCCCCCCAATGTAACCGCCATATGCCAACCTATGGATCAGGCGTTTTGGAAACGATAAAAAGGAACTATCGCAGGAAGCTACTGTCCACAGTGATAGAAGAAATTGAAGAACAAGACATTATTGAAAAATTGAAACGCATCAATGTAAAGGATGTTGCTTATTGGGTAGCAAGGGCCTGGGCTGACGTAAGGGCTCCAACAATTGCCAAATCATGGAAGAAGCTGCTAAGCGATGATGAAAGTATGGAAACGGAAATCACAGATGAAACCGAAGAAACAATTCTACCTTTAGTGCAACGTATCCCTGGATGTGACGATGCATCTTTGCAAGAAATCGAAAGTTGGAAGTTGGATGAAGGATGATGATCAGTATGTAACTGATGGAGAAATTGTCGCTCTTGTCAATTGCGATGACAACAAAATTGAAGATTTCAACTGTTGAGCCTCTCACAACTTCACATAACGATGGAGTTAAGGCTCTAGAAACTGCAATTAAATAGATTGAACAACAACAAGAAGCTACAGGAATCGACATAATGATGCTGCAAAGATTCTTTGGCTGCGAAGAAACGGCACTCATCAGGAAAGCAGACTACATTCAAAAATTTCTTTAAATCATCACAGGACTGAACTTTTTAAGTGTATTTAACTTCAGACAATTCTGTAACTGTAAGTTGATTTTTTCAGTTAATTTTTTCTGTTGTTTTGTTGTTAAACATGATTATTAGGTTCATAATGTGTAAAATTATAACATAGTTTGAAATTATAACATAGTTTGATGTTTAATAGGCTTTTTCTTAACACCTCCCTACACCTCCCTATTATCCGATATTTTCGCTTATCCGATGTTCTGCCGGCCCGTTTATGTCGGATAAGCGAGACTCTACTGTACTTTCAATAATCTATTCTGTACTTCAGCATATATACAGTGTTGATTGGTTGTCTTTCTTAGCATCTACCTTTTTAATTGAGTCAGTTCAAAACCTAGAGTGTTGTAAATTGTTTTTACTTCTTTTTTTCACCTCAGACAAAATATCAGTCATTTATCTATATAGTTGTCCTTTTAAAATTTCACTTTCCATCCTCCATGTATCTGGAATATGTTCTGAAGATGTTCAGCAAATCTTTAAATTTTTTTTTATAATTACTAGTTTATTTTTCATCTATTTCTCTTACTGGTGGAATCTATAAATAAATATTTGATTTTTCTTGTTTCCTTCCAAAGAGTAAGCAGTGGAACTGTGTTGGTTTTATGTTTTAAGTATTTACTTGTTTTGTTTCTTCTCTTTTAATGTTTCTTCCCATTTGTGTGTGATATTTCACCAAAGTTTTGATTTGGGGATTTTGTATATTTTCAGCTCCGTTTTGCTTATCAGGTCTCTAATGTACTTATACAGTTTTCCTCCTGAGTTCTGCTCTTAATTCCGGGGTGGATTTCTATCATTTACAATAATTGTGAACACAGAACAAGTGACATTTTTGGCTGTAGCTGTGTTCAGACCAGCAACAACTTGCATACTGAACATGTAAAAAATTCACCAATACAAAAAGTTTAAAAAATTGACTCACTGGTTTGTCAAACTAATATGGCTTGCCAAAGATAAAGATAACAACCTCTGTGAATACTGCACTAGTGTAGGTTAGCAAGACAAGCCACTGTAGGCCTGCTAAGGAGCAAATTATACTATTTGGGCAGGGCCATGAGGTAGGATCTCCAGAAGGTAGCTTGGAATTCTGTTTCCTTGCAGTTCACCTCTGACATTCAAACCACACACCCCATCAACAAAAAAGGTTTCGCTTGACTAATATAATTATTGCATGTTGAAATTAATACAAATTCCTTAAATCTGCATTAAAACCACTTTGTTTCAATGTTTTAACATATTTTACACTGTCCCATAAAATATGATGTTGTATGCTCGTAATGTCGGAAAATGTCCTTAGTTGTGAACAATTTCTATGTAATGTAATTCAGAAATTGTATGTCAGAGTTTGTATGTGATTTCAAAACTGGTAGAGATTAAAATAACAACTATAATTAACTCTAAAGTATTGTATACATATGTTATCCAGAAAGTGCAGCTAGTAGTAACTGTAGTGGATTATGATCGTATCGGAACATCTGAACCAATTGGAAAAGTTGTGTTGGGTTACAATGCAAGTGGAACTGAATTGCGTCATTGGTCAGACATGTTGGCTTCACCTCGCCGCCCTATCGCTCAATGGCACACTCTAAAGGATCCTGAAGATGACAAGAAGGATTAAGAAGAAGGTAATTTGCTTTTCTCTGTCTTTCTCTCTCTCTTTCTCTTGTTACATACATAGAATGGTAGTACAACTGTTTATAAGGGCTTACATTACATTATATTACATTTAATATTTATAAATAAATTTACCTCATGATATACTTTTTTTCCTTATTAGTAACATGTTTCGAGAGCTCCCGTGCTCTCATCTTCAGCCTTCCCAATCTTGCATCTGGTGAAGTATTTGTGTGTTGGCTGGATGCTGTTAAGGTTGTTTGTTGGTCCCTGGTATTTTAAAGTTGTATTATTGTGTGTGATTGTGGTATATGTATTTGTATTTTGTGTATTTTCGATATTGAGTACTTTGAATATTGTGTCATGTTTTGTATTGATTTGTATTTGTTCAGGTACCGGTATTAGTTTGTTTTGTGTTTTATGTTTGTATATTTGTAAATTTTCCCAAATGTTCATTATGGTGCCCTTGTGTGGTATATGTTTTATTAGTGTCACATTGGTTATGTCTGGGAATTCATGTCCTGTGTTTATTGGATGTGTGGCTAAATTGTATTTATATATTTCTGTTTTTTTGTATGCATTTAGGTGTTCAAAATAACGTTTTTTCAGCTGTATTTTGTTTGTCCTATGTAACATTTATTGTAATCTTGGCATTCAATTTTGTATATAACGTTAGTTCTTGTATTATCTTTGTTGTGTTTTTGTATTTAGTTTTTGTAAATTATTTTTATTAGTCTTGTATGCTATTTTTATATCCGTGTTTTTAATAGTTTTGTTAGTTTTGTCATTTTATTATTTATGTATGTGAATGTGGCCCATTTTTTGTTGTTGTTATTATTTATGTGTTGTTCATTTTGATTAATTCTTAATTGTTCAGTTTTTATTTTATAATTTGATTTTATTTTCTATTTTGTTCACAGTATTTTTATTGTATCAATTTTCATAACCAATTTGGTATATTATATTTCTTTCTTTGTCATTTTCTTGTTTGTTTAGGGGAATTTTGTACATTCTGTTAAATAGCGAATAGAATGCTACCATTTTATGTTGTGGTGGGTGGTCAGAATGGTTAGGTATAATGATGTTAGTAGAAGTTGGTTTTCTATATATTGCATATTGTATCTTGTGATGGTTATGTCTAAATAGTTGATTTTGTTATGTTTTTCTTTTTCTTCTGTGAATTGTATTTTAGTATGTATGTTATTGATTTGTTTCAGTATGTTCTCTGCATTTGTGTTTTTGTTATTTGATACATATAGCCCATCATCTACATATCTTATTCATATGCCATTTGGGTCATATGATTTTATAATATTTTGTATTTTGGTGTCTATGTGTTGTAGGAATATTTCTGCTATTATGCTTGATAATGGTGATCCCATTGCTAAACCTTCTTGTTGTTGATAAATTTTGCTATTAAATTCAAAGTAATTTTGTTTTAGTATTAGTTGGAGACTATTTTTTATGTTGGTTATATATTGTTTGTTTTCATTTTGTTCTTTAAGTTTGTTTATTATTATGTCTATTGTTTCTTCTACTGGGATGTTGGTGTACATGTTTGTGATGTCATATGATGTGAAAAATGTATTTTCATTTATATTTATTATTTTTAGTTTGTCTATTACTTTGTATGTATTTTTTATGTTATGATGGTTATTTGTTAGATTTTTTTTTTAGTTTTTGTGCTATTATTTTTGCTATTTTGTATGTAGGAGCTTTTTTGAAGTTGATTAATGGACGTATTGGGTTGTTTAATTTGTGTATTTTTATTAGGCTATTCATTTTAGGTGGTTCTGGATTATTATTTATATATATGTCTGTGTTTTTATTGTTGAAAATGTTTTTATTAGTTTTATTGTTTGTTTAAGATAGTTTTCTGTTGGGTCTTTATTTAGTTGTATGCATTTATTATTGTTGATGAAGTCTTCGGTTTTTTTAATGTATTCTACTTTATCAATGATTACTGTTGCTTGACATTTGTCTGCTTTAATTAATATTAAATTATTGTTCTTTACTTTATTTTTAATTTCTGTTATTGTTTTATTGCCTTTCTTTTTTTTATATTTGTTTTTCATTTTGCTAGTGATTATTTTTTTAATTATATGAGTTGCTTCTGTTCTTTTTTCTTCTTGTATATTGTCATTTATTAGGTAAATGGCAAATTCAGTTTCTACAATTAAATTTTCTAGATTTTTGTTTCGTTTAACCTTAGCAATATAGAATTTAACAAAAAAGAACAGAATATTTAAACAATATGTCAAAAACTAACATAACTCAAAATACCTCCAACTAATACTAAAACAAAATTACTTTGAATTTAATAGCAAAATTTATCAACAACAAGAAGGTTTAGCAATGGGATCAACATTATCAAGCATAATAGCAGAAATATTCCTACAACACATAGACACCAAAATACAAAATATTATAAAATCATATGACCCAAATGGCATATGGATAAGATATGTAGATGATGGGCTATGTGTATCAAATAACAAAAACACAAATGCAGAGAACATACTGAAACAAATCAATAACATACATACTAAAATACAATTCACAGAAGAAAAAGAAAAACATAACAAAATCAACTATTTAGACATAACCATCACAAGATACAATATGCAATATATAGAAAACCAACTTCTACTAACATCATTATACCTAACCATTCTGACCACCCACCACAACATAAAATGGTAGCATTCTATTCGCTATTTAACAGAATGTACAAAATTCCCCTAAACAAACAAGAAAATGACAAAGAAAGAAATATAATATACCAAATTGGTTATGAAAATTGATACAATAAAAATACTGTGAACAAAATAGAAAATAAAATCAAATTATAAAATAAAAACTGAACAATTAAGAATTAATCAAAATGAACAACACATAAATAATAACAACAACAAAAAATGGGCCACATTCACATACATAAATAATAAAATGACAAAACTAACAAAACTATTTAAAAACACGGATATAAAAATAGCATACAAAACTAATAAAAATAATTTACAAAAACTAAATACAACAAACACAACAAAGGTAATACAAGAACTAACGTTATATACAAAATTGAATGCCAAGATTGCAATAAATGTTACATAGGACAAACAAAATACAGCTGAAAATACGTTATTTTGAACACCTAAATGCATACAAAAAACCAGAAATATATAAATCCAATTTAGCCACACATCCAATAAACACAGGACATGAATTCCCAGACATAACCAATGTGACACTAATAAAACATATACCACACAAAGGCACCATAATGAACATTTGGGAAAATTTACAAATATACAAACATAAAACACAAAACAAACTAATACCTGAACAAATACAAATCAATACAAAACATGACACAATATTCAAAGCACTCAACATCGAAAATACACAAAATACAAATACATATACCACAATCACACACAATAATACAACTTTAAAATACCAGAGACCAACAAACAACCTTAATAGCATCCAGCCAACACACAAATACTTCACCAGACGCAAGATCGCGAAGGCTGAAGATGAGAGCATGGGAGCTCTCGAAACATGTTACTAATAAGGAAAAAAAGTATATCTTGAGGTAAATTTATTTATAAATATTAAATGTATTATATACATCAAAAAACGGACTGTAGCAGAAAGTGATTGAATATATATATTCTTTACAAAAGAATATACATAATTATACTACTTGCAGAAGAAACAAATTGAAAACATCACAAATTATATAATTACTGCAAGAAACATTGAGTTACTAATATAGAAAATGATATATATATATATATATATATATATATATATATATATATATATATGTTACATTTAATATTTATACATAAATTTACCTCAAGATGTTATTTTTCTCTATAATAATAGAGAATCTCTATAATCTCTATAAAAATAACATATTTTTTGCCGTTATAGAGAAAAATAACATCTTGAGGTAAATTTATGTATAAATATTAAATATATTATATACATCAAGAAACGGACTGTAGCAGAAAGTGATTGAAATATATATATGTATAATTTTATATGTAAACTTTATAGCTGATAAAAAGAAAGTTGTGTCAGCATGGTGCAGGAGGTATGTGTTCATATATAAATCACACATAATTAACACCCAAAATGCCCAAATATTTTTTATACAGAACTACAATAAACTACAAGCCTAAAAGTTAATATTATATACGGGTATACTGGAAATCACATTATTGTTGATATATAAGGCATAATAAATAAAAATATATAAATACTGGTATTTGAAATAATAAATAAAATAAATTTAATGTAATAAACATATAAAATCATCAAGATCCTTCTCGGCGACTTTAATGCCCAAATTGGCTCAGAAAGGAAATTCCAAGATACTGTCGGTAAATATCTGGCTCACAAAAGAACTAATACTAATGGTGAAATATTAATTCAACTTTGCCATAACTTTCATCTTGAATTAATGTCCACTGCTTTTAAAGCACATTTCAGGAAGAAGAGAACCTGAATCTCACCAAATCCCCTTCTCAGTGAATTTCAAATTGATCATGTTGCCATCTCTGCAGAGAAATCCAGAACGTTCACGTTTGCAAGTCCGCAAATGTCATGTCCGATCACTATCTTTCCCAAATTAAAATGAACTTCTTCCCAAACAGGAAACCAAAACACAAACTTAAAATCCCCAAATTTAATTACAAACTTTTGAAATAGAGAGCCCAGGAATTCCAAGACGGGCTTCACCCCCTCAGAACTGGATCCAAGTCCGAGACAGCCTCATATCTCAAGCCAATGAAATTGCTCCTCTTCAAAACCACAAAAAGTATCCCTGGTGGAACCAAAAATGCGAAGATACTGTATCTCAAAGACTTAAAGCGTGGAAAGTCTGGGACTCTAGCAAAACACCACGGAACCTGGAAACCCTTTGACTACTACGCAAGGAGACCTGTCGAGTCCTTAGATCTCAAAGAAGAAGATTCTTGAATGATCAAATCTCCCAAATGGATGCAGACTTCCACAACAATAACTCCAGAGATTTCTACAGAACCTTCTTCTCCAGACTCTTCAAATATGTTTCCCCAAGTTTATATTTTCAAAAAGAAAACGGCTCCCTCACTCTAAACAACCAGGAAAGTTGTCAGATTTTGGCCCAGTATTTCCAAAACCTTCTTAACTGTTAAGTCCCACTTCCAAGCTCCAGATTCAACAGGTTCCCCAAAACCCTAATTTTCGGCCCCCAGATGAAAAAGAAATCTGGGAAACTATCCAGTCCCTTCGCAATAATAAACAGTCTGGTAAAGATGGTATCACCACAGAACTTTGGAAGAACATCAGCAAAGAGTTCCTTTCTGGAGTCATAGCCTTATTTCAGAAAATATGGGAAGGATAAACAATCCCTCCAGAGTGGAAGTCCACCCTCACACACCCCCTCCACAAAAAGGGCAGTAAAATAGATGTGAATAAATACCGGGGGATTTCACTTCTCCCTGTAACTTATAAAATCGCCTCTGAGCTCCTCCTCAATAGACTTAAATGCCAGCTCAATCCCCACCTTGGTGAATATCAAGGTGGCTTCAAAAAAGGCAAATCATGCCTGGAACAGATCCTCAGTTTGAAGTTGATCATTAGATATTTTTTTCAAAGAAATATCCCCCTCTTCATAATTTTCATTGATTTTCAGAAGGCCTATGATTCAGTGGATCAAGAGACCCTCTCCCATTGTCTGTAGGAATGTGGTGTCAATCCCAAAACTCTAAATTTAGTTAAATTAACATTAACCAACACAGTTTCCAAAATTAAATTTCTAGGAGAACTTAGTGACCCCTTCCCAATTCACACTGGGATGCATCAAGGGGATGGACTCTCCCCTATTCTCTTTAACTGTGTCCTAGATAAAGTTGTGAAAACCTTCCATAAAGTCAATTCCACTAGGGTTAGAATAGGTAACAAATCCAAAGGTGTAGAATTAAGCTGTTTAGCTTTCATGGATGATCTTGCCATCTTCGCCCACTGAGAAGAATCAAGAAAGCAAGTAGAAGATCTCAAAGAGATAGAGGAGAAAACTGGCCTCCAAATCTCCTTTGCTAAAACGGAAATTATGACCACCCTATTTAAATTCCTGAAAATGTGCCTGGATACTATGTATGGAGAAATAAAATATACTAACAATTTTAAATAACTTGGAGAAAACATATCCCAAAAAGCCTCAGACAAACCTCAGACAGAGTCCTTTAAGATAAGGAAACCCCAATTAGCAAAGACCTTTACTCTAACTCGGGAACTATACGGAAAGGAAAACCTTTCCAGAAGTGCGAAATTCTGCCGTTATAGCACTGTGATGATGTATGGAGTGAAACAATGTGCTTTCAAAATTTGGAACCTCTTCTTAAAATTGAACAAAGAATTCTTTGCTAAATTTATGGCCGCAAGAAAACCGGAAGGGATCTGGAAGATATGGAAATGGCTTTCCGAAGGAAAATACTGAGATTTCTTGGACATATGGTTTGGATGGATCGGTCCAGATTAAATAAACAAATTTTCAACTATATTTGGCAACTTTCCAGTCTGAACGGATGCATCAAACAACTCAAGGAGGAAATGATAAAAGTGGGTATCTCTTTGAATGACTGATTGGATAGAAATACATACAGAAACAAAATTTAAAATCTTGAGGTTCTCTGCTGTGAGAAGAAGATGAGAAAGGGATGGACAGTGGAAAGGAAGGCTGTGCATAGTGTGCGAATGAGGGCCTTCTGGCAGGAGAAGAAAAGGAAATGATATTTGCCTGGTCCGCGGCTGGCCTGTTCATGTAAAAAAAAAACACACAAAATATTTATTTATTAAAATAAATATAATGACTTTCTCTTTTTTCAATTTATTACTGTTTTGTACTTATTCCTTATCAACCCTATTAACAATACTACATTAACCTAACCACTGCTAAAAATCTTTACAACAATGAACATAAACAAAGTAGCTGCCCTCTTTTGTCTACACACTCTAATGTTTAATTAATGCAATTCAGATTCCTTAATTAATTACAAGTATTTTAAAACAATTTATTATAACTGTAAAAATACTTGTGTAAAATAACTGTAAATACACAATAACAATAAACTTGAAAAATAATCCTCACTTTTTATTGAAGCGATAAGTTTTATATGAAGCAAGTTCTCAGTTTTAACTCTACCATTTGGCATTTGCCTGTCTGTCTATGCATCTGTCTTTTGAATATGT